>LOJH01017830.1:5288-27612 GCA_001685095.1 Ellobius talpinus
TTTCAAAAGCATGAGCCAAAATATAACATATATGTTAATATTATACAGTGGATTTTATATATATATATGTATAATATATAATATATATTAAACAGGGTCTCACTGTATAGCTCTGGTTTATGTAGTAAAAAAAGGAATTTGCTTTTTGTAGACCATGCTGACCGTGAATTCACAGAAATCCTTCTACCTCTGCCTCCCAAGTGCTGTGATGAAAGGTGTAAGCCATCATGTCTGGCTATCNTTTCAAAAGCATGAGCCAAAATATAACATATATGTTAATATTATACAGTGGATTATATATATATGTATAATATATAATATATATTAAACAGGGTCTCACTCTATAGCTCTGGTTTATGTAGTAAAAAAAGGAATTTGCTTTTTGTAGACCAAGCTGACCTTGAATTCACAGAAATCCTTCTGCCTCTGCCTCCCAAGTGCTGTGATGAAAGGTGTAAGCCATCATGTCTGGCTATCTCAGAAATTTTTACACAAGCATAAAGATGACTAGCATACCTTTAATATTCATTTAAAAAGGAAAGTTCTTTTTAAATTGTTTTAGCTTGGAGAATAGCTTTTTTCATAATGAGGCCTATTTTGAAAATAAAAATTTCATTTAGCCATATACTAATGCCATCAAAAATAAGGAAATATTCAGTGACAGCTTTCCTGACCAAATGGCTTACAGAGCTTTCTAGAGTAGTCATATGGGACTATCTCTTATTAATGAATATCTATGATTTAAACCTAACCAAAATTATAACATTACTATGGTAACTTTTGTTATACAGTGTTAAGAAGCTTATAAATTATTAGTTCTACTAAAAATTACATGTATGCATTCTTTCCTAAAAACTGACTGTAAAGATTAAGCGCAATTTTTGTCAAGGTCTGGCCCTCTGAACATTGTAAATCCCTTACCCCCTCACTCTTGGATTAAATGACTCCAGAAACAAGCATACCAAAAATATGACCCAATAATCAACTCTTTTGTTATTAGCACTGCCACAAGCAATCAAGAGTTTGCTTTAGTCCCTCTGATACTCAATACTGCCAGGGACACCATTTCATAAATATGAACATCAGAGCCAAAGGTATATGAGCTGCCTAAATCCTGCAGACAATAGGAACAAAGACTGGAGGGAAACCCTGCCTTGAACCACAAGCCTCACCTCCTACTGCTGTTTCCCAGAGCAGGGGACATGTTTGATAAATACTTACACAGTGTTTCACTCTCTCAGGTCCCTGGGCAAGACTCTGACCCACCCCACCCCTCCAGTCAAGGCCAGACCACATGGCTGCATACCAAGACAGCTGCAAGAGGCTTCTCTCTGATGGTCCCTAACTCTCCCCACATCTCTCACAAAATGCCAGTGCGGAAGGAGTCCAGAGGTTATATGCACCAGTTGTTCTCAAATGCCAAAAGCATGGTGCCAGTCCATGGAGAAAATATTTCACTAATTAGTGGTTAAGTAAAATTTAAAATAATAATAGAAAAATAGCTATTTTAATAAAATTATGAACATTATGAGTATATACGCAATTATTTGGTAAAAAGGGAGACTGCATCTCCTAATTGCTTTCTTTGCTTTAACTTGGGTAAGTTTCCATACTTTTCAACATATCATTACTAAGGGAAAACCCATCCATCATACAGTTTAGACCCCTTAGCAATACCACAATGAAAAACAGACAAGGTAGGACAGTGGAGCCCTGACTCAGGAAGTACTCTAATGACACTGGTATGCATACCCTTTTGAGTCTGAAGATACCAACAACTGAGACCACGAAGCCCAGAAGCCACGGTAAAGCAGTTCCTTTGGGGGGTGCAGTTATGGGCTCGACAGCGCTTCCCACTAAGATCAGACTTTCCTACACAGGCTCCACCGAAGTCATTACCCCTACAGGCTGCAAGACACAGAAGATTCCATAGAAGCCCTGATCACTCCTACCATTCAACTAGCAAAGTAGCTGCAGCTGGATGCCCAGAGACAAGCTTTAAGTGAGGTCACAGATGCAGAATCCTTCCAGGGCCCTGGGGACTGAGAAGGGACAAGGGACTAACTGAGCTATTCACTTGCTCTATTTACATAAATTTGGGAAGAGTGTAAAGGAGAAGAGGAGGGGTTTCTAAGAGGTCTTCATAGTGTCCTGGGGCTCCTAAAAGAGTTTCTGGGCTGGAATTTAAAGAGGAGAAGGAAACTGAAGGCTTTCCTCTCAAGTGTGAGTCTAAGTGGGAGTCGAACTTTGGATCTAAAATTTGGAGACACTCCCACCCCTCCACCCAAAGGGTAAAGGTGAGAGGGAGAACTGTGATTGGAATGTAAAATGAAATTTTAAAAAATTAAAAATCATTTAAAAAAATTAGAAAAATTAAAAACTTGAAATATTAATAGCTTTTCTATTTATAGTTCATATTTACCTTAAAATTTCACAACAAACAGATGTGCTACATGGGATCCAAAATGTTCAAATAAAGAGAAGTGTTTCTCTAATTATCTCATATGTAGAATATGCAGATGTACCTTGATTGATAAAGGTTAGAGCTAGACAAACTAGCCCTTCTGACTTTTGTTTAAATCCAAGTCTTACATTCATAGGAAGTGAGTGGTGCTTAGCATAAATTAGGTCACAGGTCAAGCTTCTAGCACAGGGGATGAGGGTGGCATTGGTGGAGTGGGGAGGCTTGAAAAATATTAATAGAAAATGCAAGTCTGCATTCCAGCATTAGCAAGGTAGCAGGTCGCAACTAATAACCTAATTCTTTCATCCTTGGCGTCTACATCTTCAGAGATAAAACTAACCTTTTTCTCACTGGATGCTCACAGGAATAAATAAGAAAGCACAGTCCATATGAATGAAGCCATATGCGGGTGTTGATCATGTTTGTAGTCAAGCAGAATGTATTCAGTATCTTATAAAGGTCTTTAATTTTTCAAACTGCTTCCTGGGTATAATATCTGAGCCTACTTAGAGCAAGATGCACATTGGTAGATACTTGGATACATAGTGAGAAGGTAGCAGGTAACTGTAGGATCTGAGTGTTCACTGAAAAAAAAAGTGTCCACTTTTCTGTATGTGTAAAATTTCTATTTAAAAGAATCCTAAGAAAGAACGGCTTTCATATCCTCTTGCTCCAGGTCCTAGAAATAGGAGTTCACTGAGGTACAGAACAAGCCTGGCTCCCTCCTGGTCTCTCCGTCAGGCTCAGTGCTATGTATGGGGTAGTTAAGGCACGAAAATCTAAATCACTGAATGAATGAATATATTATTACATGGCAGAACAATGATTCTCACTGTGAAGACAAGAGGTGGGAGCAGTAAAACCAACCAAGATGTTCAGAGAAGTCGGCTTACCACTACAGAAGGATCTTCTGTTTAATTTAATTTTATTTTTTTTGGACTCTGGTCTTCTGCCTCCTGAAGGAACATGCCTGGCCCTGGGCCTCCAGGATCCCAAGGTGACAGACAGTTCATATGCTGATGAGTAACAACAGGACAACTGCTTCCTAAGTTTCTTTCTGACTTCCTCCAACAGGTGTGATGTGTTTTAGTTACTGTGCACAAAGACCTTTATTAAACTCTTCAAACCATCTATTCATGACAAATGGGTATCAAGCCACCTTTCTCTTATCTCTACTCGTAGAGGTAGTGGACATGCATGCACAACAGTTAAGAAACCAGGCAGCCAGCTAACTGGGCATGTGCTCTGAGTACTACAGTGTAGTGATATTTTGCCTGTGCTCTAACAAATAAAGCTTGCCTGAAGATCAGAGGGTGGAGCTAGCCACTAGTTAATCATAGAGGCCAGGCAGTGGTGGCACAAACCTCTGATCCCAGTTCTTGGAACTCACACACCTTTAATCCCAGCAATAGGCAGATGGAGACAGGAGTATAAGGTGGGTGGAGACAGGATCTTGAGCCTTTGGTTTGAGGATTGAGTAGAGGTCAGAGGTCTCTCTTGTAGGGGGCTCCTTTACTTCTCTGATCTTTCAACAATTACCCCGATATCTATCTCTGAGTTTTTATACTTAAAACCAATTAGAATTCACGCTATACTATAGTTGTCAGTTTGCCTTGTCAAGAGACATGGATTCCTTCAATAAACATTTACTGTGTTTCCAATGCCAAGCACCAGGCTCAGCTCTGGACACTCAATAGTAAGGTATGAAGAGATCTGAGCCCTTCTCCTAGGGAACTAAGAATCCAACAAACCAAATGAGGAAGAAATAGTGTCACAGAAAGCAAAACAGAGTCTAAAAGAACTTCACTGAGACCCTGTCCTCAAACCTGATGGGCGAAGATGCAGAGACCCACAGCCAAACGTTAGATGGAGAGAGAACCCAAATTAGAGATCTCCATCGGGGCTCTCCCCTTGGAGCCCAGGGAACCCCATGGAAGAGGGGGAGCAAGAAATGTGGGAGCCAGAAGGGCCCAGGGTATCAGCAGAGCATGGCCCACAGATTTCAACTGGGAAGTGGCAATCATAAAGCCTGCATGGGTCTGTGTCAGGTCCTCTGCATATATGATATGGTTACTAGTTTGGTGTTTCGGTGGGACCCCTGATAGTGGAAGTGGGCCTGTCTCTGGCCCTTTAGTCTGCTCTTGGGAACCTTTTATTCCTGCTGGGTCACCTCGCCCAGCCTTGATGAAGGGATTTGTACTTAGTCTTGTTGTATATTGCTATGTCATGTTCAGTGGATGTCCTTGGAGGCCTGCTCTTTTCTGGGGCGAGGGGGAGTGGTGGATCTGGAAGAGAGGAGAGATAGAAGGATAATGGGAAGGATGGGGGAGGGGAAACCAGTTGAGATGCACTGAAAACAAAAAAGATAAAAGATTTTGGGAGGCAAATAAAGTTAGAAAGGGATTAAATTTGAACCCTGACTGAAAAGAAAAAAAAATGAATATAGGTCAAAGACTACCAAAAGCCATAAAGTAAAATACACAAAAATACTATTATAGAGATAGCTGGCATTTTTTTAATATGGCTAGGTAGCCTGATGAGCAACTTTTCTTTTCCTAGTGTACATTTTTCCATCATCCTGTTCCACTATAAAACTAAGACAGAACTTATATAGCATAAGCCAAATATGTAAATTGGAGTAGGAGCTCAGGGTACAGGGTTCTGGCCTCCTTGTTCTGTGTGTATCTGAGGCCAGTTTACAACAGAGAACCCTGGAGAAAACCCATCACGTACCCCAGGACAAGGGACACTATCAGATTCAAGGTTCAGATGCTGGGGTATCTGATCTTGATGCACAATGCTGTGGTACAAGCATTCTAGAGAGAGACTTTTTGATTAGCAGAAAAGTTTTAACTTCTCCTGTAGGAAAAGGGAAAGAACTTGGTGGCAGGGAGGGGTCACCGCCAGAGTGCAAGGGCATAGCAGAGAGTTCAGGACCCTCATCTACTTCCTAGAGCCTGTATTCACAACACTTGGGAGGTAAGTCCCAGACTTGGGTAACAGATAGGCCCTGGTAGAAAGGATAAATAATCCTCTAATCATCGTTTTCCAGGATGGGAAAGAGAAAATAAACTTAGATTGAGCATACAGGAGATCTTTACTTTGGAAGGATATGCTCAGCAATCAAACATGGCAATAATTCAAAATTGAATGCACACATCCATACTCCCATGTATATAAGTGTTTACTGTGTTATTACCTTAAGCTACTCAGTGGAGCTCTAGATGCTAGGCAGCACATGGATCAATCAGGTACAATGCAGTATAATAGTTCCCAAGGTAGGGATATCACAAAGGACGTTACACAGGACACAGAGTAGGGCGCTAGTCAACACTAGATGGTGAAGGTCAAGAATGGCTTCCAGGAGAAGGAGAATCTGAGTCTTAGGCAACTAGTATGTATTCAAGGAAAGGGAAAAATTATTACAGGTTTGCCAGGAGGAAGGAAAAAAAAACTAAGCAAAGACCCAGAGGTGTAAAGAATCTGGCATGGAATCACAGCCAATGACCAAGGAATTCACCATCTGGAGAGTCTTTCCATTGCGCTCAGCATTTGTTATAGGAAAAGTAATGATGGATTCCTTGAACAAGTTCCCACAGCCTGGATCTCAAATGCAAATGCCTGGAAGGGAGGGCTGGAAAGGGAAATGATTAACAGTCTGGGTGGGGACCGCTGTGACAGGAGGGATGCCAGCCTCTCCAGCAGGGCAGGCCTTCTCACACCAGCCACCCTCATGCACAGCTATGGGATCCTGGAACTGTCAGCTTCTTTCTTTTTCCAGATATGCAGAAAATCTAGACTTTTATGAGAAATTGCTTAGTCTTTAAGTATTGGAAATATTGAAAATTGCTTTTTCCATATACGGTGGATCAAACAAAACTTGTCTAGGGGCCTGACTCGGTCTGTGGGCTACCATCCTATGACAAGCAGGGGGGAATAAATGATTGACTTTTAAGAGTAAGAAGTAAGGGGTGACGGTTAGAGCCTAGGCACTCTGGCAGACTGAGCTGAGTGAGAATCTGAAAGTAGTTCATGCCCTTCAGGGATGCCATGGATGTCTTCTGAGCCTTGGTTTCCTTAGCTATACAATGATATGAAAATAATGGAGTTTACATGAAATTCCTCAGTGATATTTAGAGAAATAGGTCCAAGAAGAAAATAACTCCCCTGTAGAATAACCAAGTGCTATCAAGCAAAAAATCTGGCTATGGCTACAAGGCTATTTTTTCATGGGGAATTATCAAGAAGCAAAGAATGAAATTGCTATTCCCACAGCCAAGGATCCAATCAAGGATAGAGCCCCACTAGTGATGCTTTCTTTCTCTGCAACTCATCTGTTTTCTGTATGAATAATTACTCTGAAGACATATATTTAGGAGTCTGCGCATTCAATGTTTTAATGTTTTTCTCTCTAACAATCCAGTATAAGCTTTATTGACACACAAATACTATCTGCCTAGCACAGCATCACACCAGAATGGTTTGTTTTTTTTTATTTTTTTTAAGTCATAAAACAGATTGTGTCACACCCATATTTAAAACCAACCAGCCATATCGTACTGCTCCTAGAATGAAGTTCAAACTTCAGCCCTGAGCTCCAAGGCTGCGCATGCTCTGCTCTGGCCCCTTCTGAGCACACCACAGCATGCTCCCCACCTAGCTCAGAAGGCCCTGCTAACCTCCTCAGCTGATTTCATGAGATGAATTCATTCCTGCAGGGAATCCAATGCCTCTTCCTAAAAATCTCATCATTCTGGTCCAATTAAACCACCAAAATGAATCCTAAGCTGTCTACCCCAAAACCTTCACAGCATTTTCCAGAAAACAAAATTACTGTATATACATATATATCTGCCTTTGTGTCTTTTTCTGCCTCTCTAAACTAGAACTCCAGAAGCTATCCAGGTCCTTCACCTCTCTTATTTACCTGGAGATTCCCGAATCTTAGCACAGTGACTATCACCCAGGGACCCTTGCTAAAGGAAAAATAAAAATACAAGCTCACCACCAAGTGCTCACGGCTTCGGAGCCTCTGAATTCTGCCACCTACAGTCTTTCCCTGAACTAGTTCATGGAGAGCATGGCAGAAACACAACGGAACAAACAGTAGAGTAAAATGGGAATGAGCCCATATTCTAAATGGAAAATGTCAAAGCTCAAACCTCAGCCTGGACACTTCCTAGCTGAGTGACTGTGGGCAATCTCTATGTCTCTCTACCTATTTCCTGATACATAAAAGATATTTACTTCCTAAATGGTTGTAAGGATTAGATGAATTAATGGGAGTAAAAATGCTTGCAAGTACTAGATACACAGTATCTCAATAACATTGTATACTCACTAACCACTGTGGGCAACTACTTCCTGCCTCTGTTCTCTCAGCTTGGCTGGCCTATTTCTCTTCTGACCAGACTAATTTTTCAGCAGCAGAGCCTCCTTTGGGACGTCCATAAAGGCTGATGCAGGTGTCTACAGAATATGGGTGGAGAACAGAACCCTAACAAAGCTATTGGTATCTTTCCAGGCCAGAGAACATAAGTCATTCAACTCTTTTGAGCTTCACCTTCCTCATCTGTAAAACAGGAAAATAAAACGTACTCCATAATAAAATGATCTTTGCAAAAAAATAAAATGTTGGTAGCTTCGGGGCTGGAGTTCCTGGCGAAGTTCAGGGAAACGGGAAAAGATTCTCACTGATTGCCTGGTCTGGGCCAGGACTGGCTGTCTTAGTGTAGGTATCACACAATGACTGGGCCAGCCTGGTCCTTCCCTGCTTCCTGCTTCCTGCTTCCTGCTTGTCACTGACAGCCTCACATGCTCGCTTAACCCCTAAGCAGGAAGCATAGTCCTCACAAAGCACTGGCCATGCATAAAGGCCAGCTCCATGAAGGAAGACATTCTAATGTTTAGAATTCTCTCAGTCACAAATAGCATGTGGCTGAAATGCCCATCCCAAGAGAAAAAAAATATATAAATACAATGGCTGAAAAGTGAAGCGACTATGTAAATATCTACTGCACAAACCACATTCCAAAAATCCGGCCAAATTAAAATTCTTCTCCAAGGCTAGTATTATCACAGTCCAGGGCTCTGAGGCTTCAAGACGTTTGTTTAGCTTTTCCAGGGTCCTACAGTTGGTTAGTGGTAGCAAAGAGACTTATACACGATGCGTCTGGCTTCAAATCCTCGACACTTTTTGTTGTCAATGTTGTAGAACTGTGCTGTGTCTTTCAAAGTTCCTCAACCTCTGTATTAGCTCAAGTACCTGAGCAGGAGTGAGAAGAATTAGGACTGCATGTGAAATGTGAAGTTACCCTAAAAAAGACAGCAGTTTCTAAGACTGTGACTTTTAGAGAGGGGGAAAAATGGTACTTTAATAAATGAACATATTTTTATCTTTCAAAAAGTTCCATGATTAGAATAAACCTTAAGATAAAGGGTTTATGACATCATCAAGAAAAATGGAATAATCAAGCCAGGAAAAGTACCAACAAGAGTTGGCAGGCCTCTTATTTGACATAAAGAACCAGATCAGGGGTTCTCAACCTGTGGGTTGCAACTCCTCTGGAGATCAGAAAAACCCTTTCACAGGGGTCACCTAAGACCTTCAGAAAACACAGATATTTACATTATGATTCATAACAGTGGCAAAATTCCAGTTATGAAGTAGCAACGAAAATAATGCTATAGTTGAGGGGGGTCACCACAACATGAGGAGCTGTATTAAAGGGTTGCGGCATTAGGAAGGTTGAGAACCAATGGACTAGAATTTGGAAGTAAGATCTTTCTGATGCACAGTAGAGTTTCTTCCCAACAGTTTCTACTGCAATGCACTCAACTGTTACTTCCCTCAGCCCGAAGGAGGTCCCAGCCTACCACTCCATATCCCAACACCCAGGATCCGTTCCGGACTCTACAGGGGCCAGGAAAGGCACGTGAGAACCAACTAGGTCTAATTAGGTTCCAAGTAGGAACCGGCGCTCATTTCTCAGTGCACCCTGGAGCAAACAGAAGTATGAGGAATGGATGGACATGGGAGGGCTGAATGACTTGTTTCATTCTCTGGGGACAATGGCAGGAAAGGGAACTGACTGAGAAGCCAGACTGCAGTCTCTCCAGGCGTCCTAGAAAGGCCAGCTACACATGTCGCATTTACACACGGTTGTCAGAATTCACATCAGCATCAGCTGTAAACTCTCCCGACTTCCTGTAGCCTACATCTTGTTATGCTACAGTATTTCATGTTAATAAACACAGGCAACTCCAGCTGCTCCAGGATGGCAGAACTTAATTTGCACTTGGCCTTCATTAAGATGAGAGTCAGAATCACTAAGGTCAAATGGAAAATCTCAGCTGCTGGGGCTTATGAAAAATTCAAATGGCACTTTTATCTGATAATTCATATTAAGGAGATGCACTTCAACCTAAATCAAGCAAACCTTAAATGTAAAGGACATGTTTAAAATTCCATATTACAAGACTAGATCCCAGTCTTTTTTTGCCCAAGAACTATATCTGTCCCAGTACATCCCTTCTGACTCAAAAGATATCTAAACTCCAAACTCAGCCTGCCTTCCTGGAACATGGTATCCCAGACTAAGGAAAAGGAACACAGAAATGGCCTCATTATGAAAGAGTGGTCAGCCCAATCAGTCTCTCTGGCCTGTGTATCTCTAAAACTAACTCTGTTCTCATTGGTTCTCCCTGGAGCACCTTATCAGGCCACTGAAATTATTCAAAACTTTTGTGTTGCACCCTCTAGGCAAGGGTTAGGGACACAGCAGTGAAAAATGGATTGGAACTGATTTCTATCCACCCGTGGACTGCAATGACCAGAGGAAGCAAACACAACAGAAACCTTCAGGGAAACTGACATAAGATCATGTCATGTCTACAATGTAGATCTGTACCAGTAAGGGTGTAAATGGAAGCCTTATGATTGGAGGGAAAGGCCTTTGAAGGAAGCACATGGACAGCCAAGACCTGATGTGGGAGTCCCCTCTGTGTGCTGTGATTACCATTAATGAATAAAGAAACTGCTTTGGACCTATAGTAAGCCTGAACTTAGCTAGGCGTGGAAAACTAAACTGAATGCTGGAAGAAGGCGGGGTGAGAAGAAGCCATGTAGCTCTGCCAGAGACAGACTCTGGGAACTTTACCTGGCAAGCCACAGCCACATGGCGATACATAGATTACTTGAAATGGGTTAAAGATATAAGTGTTAGCCAATAAGAAGCCAGAGCTAATGGGCCAAGCAGTGTTATAAATAATATAGTTTCTGTGTGACTTTTTCAGGTCTGAGCTGCTGGGGGGGGCAGGAAACAAACAAGTGGCCCTCTTACAACAAAGACCTATTGACAAGGATGAGTCAGTTGCACAGAAAGCACTCGTCTTGGCAGAGGAAGATCACCTTCAGGACCAATGGGGTCAGCGAATATTTTCTTTCCAGGCCCAGACCAAATATATTTTTGGTTTTGCGGGCCACATAGTTTCTGTCTCATCTGTTCATGTGTAACAAAACAGTTCCACAGACACTACACAATGATTGGATGTGGCTGTGTGCCAGTAAAGCTTAGCCCCAGCCACTAAGCTTCACTTAATTTTCACGTGTCACAAAACATTCTTTTGAATATTCTTCAACATTTGAAGGTGTGAAACAATTTCCTAGCTCCCAAGCCCCCCATCAACAAGTCAGACAGGCAAACACTGGAAAGGAGAGTACAATCTGCCATTCCCCAGCCAAGACTGAGGTGCGAAGAATAGGCTGTTTGGAGGACTCTAACTGGATTCCCGTGTATGAATTAAAGTGAGCAAGGGCATAAATGGCCTCACATACCATCCTCTGGGCCAGGGTGCATGTGGTTTTACTTATCCAGGAACACAGTCACTAGAGGCTTCCATGGTAGGTGAGAAAGTTCCAGTTCTTATGCACACATTTCCTTGCCCTATGCAGTCTTCATATCCCTGGTGAAGGTATCTGAGACATTCCCTCTCCAACTTCATAACCATCAGCCAAACTGCACACCAACTTAAGCCCTTAAAAGGCTACTTACCTAACCTCTTCTCCAATTACACTCACTAAAGTCTCATCTTTCCCTTGTGACTTATATGCCATACCCAAACTACATCATAGGATATGTCGAGAAAATCCTTCCTGTGTTAAATACTAGACAAAGCCTCCATGTGGGCCCTAAGGCTCTTGCCAAATTATCTGCCTCCAGAAAGATTTTTTTTTCTCCCAGAACATTTTGTATGTCCCTCTATCACTGTGCTTGGAATGTCTTCAGCCAATGGCTCTGTTTCCATCCATCCGACTCCCCCAAACTTTATTTACTATATGCCATGGACTCTCTGCTTGTTTAGGCTAAGGCTTAGTTCCTATTGTCCCCTTTTCCTGGTGTCTTTCCAGTACTTGTTGGTTTATAACAGGAACTCAGTCAGGACTTAGAAATGCAGTAATAAAAAAGAATATAGAAATGATGTAGCAAGATGGTAAAGGTGTTTGCCGCCAAGCCTAACACTCTGAGCTCAATCCCTGGGACCCACATGGCAGAAGAAAAGAACTAACTTGTAAAAGTTGTCCTCTGACCTCCATATGCCATATGTCTGTGGATGGTGTGCCCATACACAAATACACCAATAAAATAATAGTAATAAGATATTTAATGACTCGACAAATGGCAGCTTAATAAACTGAAGAACACAGAATCTCACATTCTTATGTGAATATGCATTTGAACAGCTCTACTGAAGCTGTCTAAATTCCTGTATCTCTTGCTAATGAATGAAGAGCAATGACCTTTCCTTATTCCCCATACATGCATGCTTTTCTTCATAGTACAAGAGTCATGCATAAAATTGACAGAGGCTTTATAAATCCTCAGGCCAGCAGCATCTATATCACCCAACAACCTGCTAGAAATGAAAGTCTTCAATTATTAGTCCCTGCCCCAGGGCTTCTGGAACAGAATGTACGGCTTAACAAGACCTCCAGTGATTCAGCTACACATTAAAGTTTCAGAAGGGCCATAAGAAGACCTCTGAGGAGATGCGGTCATGTTAACGCCAAAAGAATGTTCAGCAGGAATTCTTATGCACGCTAACAAGACAAAGAGAAAACAAAACACCACGCCAATCTTAAGTTCACTTTCAGATACATGAATAAGCAGAAAAGTAATGTTTTGACCTTTCCTCAAAATCTTTTAAAAGGAAATTGTATTTCTAAAAATATTACCTAGACAGTCATGACAGGGCAGGCCTGTAGTTACAGCTTCCTTGGAAATCTTAGGCAGAAGGATTGTTTGAGTCCAAGATTTCTGGGCTGTAGTGCTTCATGCCACTCTGGTGACCACACTGAGTTCGGTATCAACATTGTGACCCTAATCATAGGGATCACCAGTTTTCCTGAGGAAGTATCAACTGGCAAAATGAAGCATGCTAAAAATAAACGCATAGATGTTCTTAGGACGTTACAGACACTCTTGTCTCGTCTGGAAATTATATTTTGACTTTATGTATTGAATATTGATCTCAAGTACAGTACAAGACAATATAGGTCCTGAGGTCCACACATGCAGTCTCATGTAAACACAGGACCATCTTCCCAGTGCTCTGAGCCAAACTCAATACAACTTTCCTTCTATATGTCCACAAAGAGAAATGCACTCAACCATGTCCTTGTCTTGACGTTAAGGTTGGGTATTCTTGAAGAACACCATCACCCCTGTTCCCTGTCCCAATCCAAGCGGTTTACTTCATGGAGCACTTTACTGAAAGTACTGACCTGCTGGAATGGGTTGGAATTTGGAGCATGGTAACAGGCTTTAAATTCTGGTTGTATCATGGGTTTGGTAAAATCATATGTCCTCTCTATCTCAGTGTCCCATGCTGATGACAGGCAGAACTTACAAGAACTAAGCTAATTGGTGCCTGGGACACCCACAGCCAGTGGCAGTGCACAGCAGTTCTGCATTCTGGTGTGTGTTTCAGCCCACCTGGGTTAAGTTTTAAAACTGAACTGACCCTATTCTCCCACTAAATAGAAAGAAAAGAGAGGTCCCTGGGATAAGAATGACTTTGCCCAAAGCATACAATTGCTGAGGGCAGAGGCGCAATCAGATTCTCAAAAACCCTTGACTCCTGAGAGAGACCATTTTCAAATTCAGCAACCACGGGCGGCTTTCTGCAGATTTAAATTGACGAGACAGGCAGCCAGCCAGACCTGCTCTGATAAACATGGCTCTCCTCTTGCCTCACTGCTTCCTCTGTGTTCACAAGGCTGTGGCACCTTCACAGATTCCCTTTCTCTACCCACCTCAATCGACAACCCGAAAAACCAATGCCTCATACCACCTGACACTCCGGGGCCAGTAATGAATCACACACGCCCTGGCTCAGGTGATGGATTCTCTATGCAGCAGACCACCGAGGGGTTTTAAGTCCGAGGTTCCCAGAGGAGGTGAACTTTCTCGCCCATCCATCTCTGAGGGGAGCCATTAAGCTGACATCACCATTTTCCACACTTCATAAAGGAGCGCTAACATCTGGAAATGGAAACCACCTGCCAGAGCTTTGACCACGATCACCGTATCACTCAATGGCAGGGAAACTCAAGGGCAGGTAAAATGAGAAAGAGACATCGTGAATGTCAACAAGGCCAAAGATGAATAATTTGGGGTTAGGAGTATGTAGATAGAGAAGGCTCTCATCAGAAGGACTGGACTTGAACCCTAGCCCTGCCACTTTCTAATTGGAATGGCAATTAACCTCTCTGAACTTTGGCAGAACACAGTATATTAAGAGAATTGGTTTGGAGTCAAGGGATCTCAAGTTCAAATTCTGACTCTCCTGCGTACTTATTGTGTCACTTCTGGTGATGTGATTCCTCCTAATGATCTTAAGTCTCCTAATCTACAAAACAGAGGCATGACACTATAAGAAAAGAAAAAAACACTTGAGCTTAATAATGCATACCTGTAATCCTAGCACTCAGGAAGTAGAGGCAGGATCTTGACCTTGAGGTGAAACAGGGCTACAAAGGAAAGCTCTGTCTCAAGACAAGGAAAACAGCCTACTGCACAGAGAGATAGGGTTCAGGAAGATGGTATGTAAACTACCATAGTGCCTGACACCTGTGTATGAGAAAGAAAGATTTACTGCAACCCAAACAAGAAGATGGGCCCCTCCAGACTGTGTGGGGAAAACCAAACACTGCAGACTTGACAGGACATTCTTAGTCCATGGAGAAGGAGCCCCTTGACAACCGTTAGTACCCTTCCCTCACCCCACACACTCACCTCCTTCAGCCAGAGGAGCTTTGGGGCCTGCATCTCCACAGACATCACACCACCCACGTACCGAAGGACACCATGCTTGGTCTTATTGATCCTGTGAACCTGGCTGACTGCCCGATGGTCCAGCCACATAATAATGTTTCGCTTGGCATCCCCTAGAAGACAGGAGAGAAACATGCATACACATGTCTTATTTTCCTTCTACTTCAAAGGAACAATGATGGATTCCCAGGCAAAGCACTACCCCACTTCAACAGTGATTCATATGTCAAGAATGAGCAAAGTGTGAGTGAGGGACATGACTCAGTGGGTAAAGGCACTTGCCACCAAGCCTGACAACCTGAGTTTGATCCCCTGAACCCACATAGTAGAAGGAGCAAATCAGCTCATGCAAGTTGTCTTCTGACCTCCACACATGTGTCAGAAGTACCCCCATACACATGTACATATACACTAAATAAGTAAATGTTAAATGAATTAATGAATTTAATTTCAAATGAAAGTATACAGTGAGGCAGTGAGGACCCTACTCCCAAGCCTTCCAATGTCATTCCAGCTGTGTCTTCCTTGACTTTGATGGTAGGGTTGTAAGTCATCCATATGCACAAACCCACATTCATGGACACACACAATCATAAACAATATTTTTAATTCAATATTAAAACTGGTTGAGATCTGTCAGACAATTGTGTTACCATTCATTTTCTTGCAACTTCTGCCATTTCTTTCCAACCCTCTTGTTGAGAAATAAGCCTGTGAAATGGGGCTATGGTGATAATTTGTCTTAGTCATAGACACCTTTACATAGGGACAAATATTTGACAGTTACACAAGGGCATTTATATCCTCTTTTTAGTTTTTCCAGTCAATAGAATTAAAATGAGCTCATTTCAGGGTATTTTTCTCATTCTGTTGGTTGATTTGGTGGAGTTCTGAATGGGACTGCTGACTCACATTGCAGAGGGAGGCTTCAGGGCCTGCATCTGTTCAATGGGGATACCAACGACTTACCTAAGACCACAGAGAGGCTAACTGACATCCATCAGGTGTTAACTAGGAGACAATGCACAGCAAGGCACACCTCAGCCGTTGTTCCTGACTGGCCCAGGGAGGAAGCATGAAGAGCAACTGAAAGCCAGTCGGAAAAGGAGTCTATATCCTTCATGCCCTAACTCTCCATCCTTAGCTGTTCATCCTTCCTTCCTGGCGTCGATGAATTCATACAGATGGGCAACTCTTCTTCCTTTTACCAAATCTGATGCCCCTGGTCTACTTTGCTTTCCATCACTGTGATAAACACTGTGTTCAAAAGCAACATGGGGAAGGAAAGGACTTGTTTGGCTTACATGCCACAGTCAAGAACTCAAGAAGGAGCAGGAGCAGGAACAACAGAGGAACACTGCTTCCTGCTCTCCAAGGCTGGCTCAGCTACCTTTCTCATACCTTCCAATTCACCTGCCCAGGGCTGGCAGTGCCCATAGTCAGCTAGGCTCTCCCACATCAATCAACACTCAAGAAAATGCCACGCGGACACATCTACAGGTCGATCTGAGGGAGGCATTGCCTCAGTTGAGGTTCCCACTTCAATTGAGTGACTCTAGATTGTGTCAAGCTGACGAAAACTAAGGCTCACACCTCCCAGGATTTAATGTGGAGAAAGCATCATGAACACCTAGGAATTTATCAATGCAGTACCGCTGAGACCCAGTCATGACACACGCCAGCCACTCACATTTTAATTTAGTAGTGAAAGAACTATAGAACCATACATCTTGTTAGCAACCAGTGCTTAATATGTAAGTATCACCAACTGTGCTGGTCATTTCACACATATTGTCTCATTTAATCTACAAAACAACTCTCCACTATGACCATTGTCCTGAGTTTGCAGTGGCAACTAAGACTCTCTGGTTGAAGACATTTCCAGATGGCAGCAGGGAAATCCACAAGGTACGCTGTGAAAGCAGACCTGTGTGGAGAACAAGGAATCTGGCAAAGGGAATACACAACACTCGGGAGTGACAACATGAACAAATGCGCTAGTCCAATACATCCTGTCCTCACTGTTGATGTGGACACATATAGTAGCAGCACAAACACACGTGTCTCTGTGCAGCAATTAGAATGGTCATGTGGGGAAGCCCTAAATCACAGAGAGTGATGTTTTTCGTTAGAAAGAGACAAGTGCCTTCAAATATGGCTAAATTTCTCTTTTATCCTAAGAAATGGGTATTAAATAGTCTATTATGTTATCGCTTCATTTTTCTGTCCCTTGAAAATAATTTTTAGATAAATATAATCAACCTAAGAAGGTATCTAAAGAAATTACAAAGTACAGATCATTCACTGGTTTCACTGACTGAGAAGTCTCCCAAGCTTTGAAAAAAACTACAAAATGAAACAACGACCTAGCACAAGAACACTGAAAGACATTTTTCATAAGAAGCAAAATGGTTCTCCTGTATAACAGAACTACTTCAGGATCTGATTCTCAGACCAAGATACACATGTCACCTGGATGCTACCCAGAACCACCGATGCTTACACATGCACTCAGGTGCACAGGCATGCTGGGTGTTGTTTAAATGCATGGAGTGCAGACTGCTGTAAGATAGAAATGCCTGGTGTCGAATTTCCAGCTGTGGGAACAAGAAGCAGCTGCTTCCACTGGACTAGCTACTACAGTCAGAATGATACACTAAAAATTGAGTATCTATTGTAATTCATTTTTCATTGTAGACAAAAACTGGAAAGCTAATCTTTTTTTACTCCTCCAAGAAAGTCACACATAAAGGACTCAACTGAAAGACTATTTAGTTTTCCATTGCTCCTACATGCCATGTAGGAGTAGGGGGCTCTGTCCCTCTCAAAAGAAGCCATGGGAACACAGAAAGGTAGCTTAGAGGAATCTCCCCTGAGCCGAATCTGGGGCTGCACATACAGACAAACTTTATTTAATTCTGAAAATTAGCTAAATACAATATACCTAAGAAGATATCTAAAGAAGTAACAAAGTACAGATCATTCACTGGTCACTGCTCAGCCACAATAGGGAAAGAGAGGGAAGGGGCACAGCAAACACACAGACCCAGAAGCACAACATATTTTAAGGGGACTTGAGGAAGTTCTAGAAGGTGAAATTGGAGCTAGAGTCACTGTACAGAGCAGGGCATTCGTCCTTACTCACTATTCATGCATTAAAAAGCTGAACACTCACTCAAGATGAACTGTGTTCCCAACATAAGGTTAAAAATACAATAACAATTATAATACAATATGGACAGAAACATCTAAATATTAGATCAACAAGCTAGGTCCAAACTCCCTTTGCAACTTAAAATTATCACCACTTGGCACTCCCTCCCCACAACTTCACCAAGCGAACAGTCAGAACTAGGCTTGGGTGCAGAACTAGGTGTCTGCAGAGGGAGAAAGAACAAGCAACTGGCCTACCTTCAAAGCAGGAAGGACACTTTTGAAGGGCAGATACTGGGTCTATTTTTCCCACAGCAGTGCTTACTGTTCTTAAGCTGTTTGCCTTAGTTTGTGTTGGGTTTTTCATCTTTTGGTTAACATCTAAAGAGAGCTGCACTTTTGCCAGGCTTGTGGGTTTGGTTTTAATGATTTTCAGGATTATCTGCCTGATATGCATAATCACTTGGTTCAACCAAGTCTTGGTGCCCACCTTCCAGATAGAAAAAAGGTTTTCAAAAAACTTTAAAACCACCTTCAAAATTCTAATTTCAATTTTCAAGCACCACCTCAGATAAAAATTTAACCTTCATATAATCAGCAGAATGTCAAGAAGGTGTTGAGGGGTTGCATTAGCTGGATGCAGTTGAAGAATGGCTATATTTTACTATCTTAGGGAGAATGCAGTCACAGAGCTGTCATGGAGCTCTGCTTTTAAGGAAATGCTGTAAGCAGAGACTATGCTTTCATTTTCCTGCCACCCAGACCCGAATAATCACACAAAAACTATATTAATTACAACACTACTTGACCAATGGCTCAGGCATATTCCTCGCTAGCTCTTATATCTTAAATTAACCCATTTCTATTATTCTATATTTTACCACGAGGATCATGGTTTGTTACCTCTTGCTTCTTGAGTGGCTACATGGCATCTACCTGACTCTTCCTTCTTTCCTTCTCTATCTCTGCTTGGATTTCCTGCCTTGCTATATTCTGCCCTGCCATAGGCCAAAGCAGCTTCTTTATTCACCAATGGTGGCAAAACATATTCACAAGCATACAGAGGGGAATACATCAGAATGTTTTCAACAAGTCTATCCACAGTATGAAGCAGGATGGTAACCAGAGAGATGTACATGGAAACGGCTTTAAGGAAATGTTGTCTTCCACTGCAAATGTCACTTCTAATACTTTTACTACCCATTCACCTGTAGCCATAAATTTGGCATAGCTAGAAATACTATGGAAACTAATATTGATAAAGCCTGTAATGGTTAATATCAATTATCAACTTGAAAAATCCAGAATTCCCTGGGAGACAGATGGTTTTCTGAGCTTGTCAGTGAGGGATTTTCTTAATTGGGCTAATTAACACCCAATCATGATCTGCCCTGAATGTGGGCAGGACCATCTCAAGAGGTGGGCCCTGCAGTGAAGGAGAGGGGCAGAGGGAATGAAGCATCTTGTACTCACACTTCTTGCTCTTGTCTTATGACTGCAGATATAAAGTGATCAACTGTTTCAAGCTCTAGAGGTCATGACTTCCCTGCTTCCAAGTAACACATAACTGTAAGCTAAAGTAAACCTTCTCCCCCTTAGATGACTTCTGTTGAAATATTTCCTTGTCGAAACAAAACAAATATAAAGTTCCACAAATATAAAGTTCCATCTCAAGCCAACCACATATCCATTTGGGGAGATAAACCCCTCATGAATAGTAGCTTGTGAAAAGATGTTACAAAGAAAATGTATTTTTTTAGCAGATCAGATAGTATGGGCTCCTAGAAATGTAGGATTCTTGAACTTTAAAGTCCTAAACACAGACTTCCTCCTGCAGCAGTCTGAAGAGGAAGGGACAAGAGCAGTCCTACCTTCAAAGTTTACTGGTAAAGGATGAAACTGTTTATCCAAGACAACCAAAGAACACGTGGCATCAAACCCAAGTCCTCGGATTCGGTGTACATCAACCCCTTGCACAATTTTCTGTTTTAAAAGCAAGGAAACAAAACATAAATTACAATCTGGGCTCTTAAAACCTTGAAAACACGTTACTACTTGAAGGAAATGAAAGTAAAAATTTTAAATTAGCTAAAACATGTAATAAAAATGTTTAGTATCACTATTTAATTTAAAATAATTATCTACCATGTAATGCTGTGTGTCCAAAGGTCAGCGGGGCTTTTAGCAGTGAAATCCTACAGCTGTAATCCTAAATGAAATATGCTGACAGTGAAATTACTCCTGAAAGAAGCCCAACTTCCCAGGTTCCCATCCTGGAAAGTTTCGTTGTTGTGGCTAGAGAAATGGCTCAAGGGTTAAGAGCACTTGCTGCTCACTGAGTTAAGTTCCCAGCACCCACATGGTGGCTCACAATCATCTGTAACTCCAGTCCCAAGGGATCTGATTCACTCTTATGATCTCTGCAGGCCCCAGGGATGTATCTGGTACATTTAGGAAAAAACACCCATACACATACAATAACATTTTACTATTTCATTTGTAGAAAATGTTATACTTGGGTTCAAGATGTAGCTCATGGCAGAGTCCCTGCATCAAATGCACCAGAGCCTGAATTCAGTTCCCAATTCTAGAAAACCAAAACAGGAGTTTTACCATGAAGCAAACCAAAAACCTTTGATCCATGATGTCACAAAAATGTCTGAGATTTTAAAACAATCTTTGACTTTCTAAAGAAAATTTAATATCACTAAAATACTACAAGAACCTATAAATGAATAAGGGAAAGATAAGCAATCTGATTGAAAATAATATAAAGCAAAGGTCAAAGTATATGAAGTTTTCCAGTTGTACTACAATTAATCAATGCAAATAAAATAGCAATTTTTGTGTCTTACATTCGTGAAAATGTTAAAGGTGAGTTGTATATAGCAGTGGCTCCACCCCTCTTAAAGCAGCTATGAACAGATAATTAAATCGTTTTGTCAAAAAATGAAGGAGGCAGAGGAGAAAAGGGAGCAGAGGAACATAGGACAAGAGAAGGGCTAGCTGGGAAGAGGAAGGGGGTCCACAGAGGTGGGACGGAGTGACATGACCTTTACATACATGTACAAAAATGTCACAATAAAATCCATTATTGTCCATAATCAATATATACCAATAAAAATTTTTAAAAGAAATTTAGAAGTAACCCTTCTTGAACATTACTATAGCAAAGAAATTACTGGGTACAAATTTGTAAATTAATTTGACAGTACCTATTAAAATATACTTATAACTAATGGCCCAGCAATATCACTTTTGGGAACATATCTTAGAAAATTATTATGACCTTAAGTAAATAAAGCCATATATAATATGGCTACTTGCTAACAATATATTTAAAAACCCATTAAATTACATTTCGTCAAATAAATTATGCTGCATTTATACAGTAGAATACAGAAAGTAAAAAAGACACAAAGAAGAAATTTCTGGGCATAGTGTTATGACAGGGTCAGCAAATCTTCCTAGGAAAATAAAATATAATACTGGATAAAATCATCAATCACAACAATTTGAAGGCTATGGAAATTGATCAAAGTTACATAATAAATTGAGAAGCATATTTTTTGAAAAATGAAATTGATGCTTAAAAGATAAAAAAATTAAAATTTAATTCCAGGTCTAAGCAGCTTCTCTGGGGAAATTTATAGAACCCTCAAGGAGGAACCTTTACCAATGTCAGACATTTGGAACAAAAAGGAGAGCAGGTCCACCAAATCCTGCCTGGTTAGAGCTGGGTTAAAGGTCAGTTAGAAAGACACTAAAAAGGGCACTACAGAAGAGTTTTTGTCACAAGCATGGTATAAAAATAGTGAGCAAAATATTATCAAACCAAATCTTACAGCACATAAAATTGATGACCATGTGCAATTATGCCAGAATTTGTAAGGTTAGTTTAATAATCATTAATTAATGTAACACATGTTGATGTGGGATTCCCCTCTGTATGCTGTGAATATGTTTTATTACCATTTGTTACTAAAGAAGCTGCTTTGGCCTATGGCAGAGAAGAATATAGTCCAGGCTAGAAGAGATATATAGAGGAAGTAGATAGAGTCAGAGAGACACCATGTAGCTGCCAAAGAAGACAGATACTCCAGAACATTACCAGTAAACCACGAGCCTCATGGTAAAATATAAAATAATAGGAATGGGTTAATTTAAGATGTAAGAGTTGGTTAATAAGAAGCCTAAGCTATTGGCCAAGCAGTGTTGTAATTAATATAGTTTCTATGTGATTATTCGGGTCTGGATGGCCGGGAAATTTACAAACAGCCTCAGCCTACAACATGTGTTAAAAGAATACAGCAAAAACATAAAATTATAACCTCAAAATACTCCAAAACCCTCCTTCAAAACAAACAAAAAA
>LOJH01017831.1:0-10091 GCA_001685095.1 Ellobius talpinus
AGCTCAGCCCAGTGCTCTGCTGTGGATTTCTGCCTCTGTTTCCATTGTGCTGGATAAGGGTCCTATGGTGACATTTAAGATATTCATCAACCTGACTACAGGGCAAGGCCAGTTCAGGCACCCTCTCCACTATTGCTTAGGGTCTTAGCTGGGGTCATCCATGTGGATTCCTGGGAATTTCTCTAGTGTCAGATTTCTTGCCAGCCCTATAATGGCTCCAAAATTCTGTATTCAAGGAGATAAACAGATTAAAAAGTAGAGTAAGGGAGTGGTGACCTCAGGGTAAGATCCCACCCAGCTAAGTTTCCAATTTGTGAAAAGGAATTAAAGAAAAGTTTAGAACTGGGCATGGTGGTGGTGACACACACCTTTAATCCCAGTACTCAAAAGGCAGAGGCTGGTGGTTTTCTGAGTTTGATGTCAGTATGGTCTACAGAGCAAATACCAGAAGAGTCAAGCTTTGCCAGTGAAAGAAACCTTCAGAGCAGAGAGCTGGTGAAGATGTAATTGAATGAGGGGCTATATTCCAGTCCCAGCAAACAGCAGAATGTGGCAACTTGGGCCATGTGGTTCTGCCTTTAGAGTCAAGGATAAAGAAAGGGGCTTGTGAATCTTCCTCTACGACCAAGGAAAGTTGCTGAGGACAGGCATGTGTCAGGGGGGTCACTGAATAGAGGGGCCACTGTGTGAGGGGTGTGTGTGTGTGTGTGTGTGTGTGTGTGTATGTGTGTAGGGACCACTCTAATCTGACTGCATAAGCCTAATGAAGGCTGACTCCTTGTGATGAAGGCCCATCTTTCTCCAAAACAAATAATTCTTTTTGCAAAGAGACATGCGTATGGAAGTTGGATAGAACCATACCTTTCAGACTTGAAAAATGTATCTATTTTTTAATTTTAGTTGTTTTAATATAGGGCCTTGCTTATTGTATCCTAGGCTGATCATCTTGCTGCCACAACCTCTTGGGTGCTGCGATTACAGATGTGAGCCATTGTATCTGGACTGTATTTTTACTTTTAGAAGATTCTGGCAGCAGTGTGAAGGATTAGAGGGAAACAAGACTGAAGGAGGTAAACCAGGTGTAGGGCCATGACCCCAGCACTGCTGACATCCTGAGCCAAATCTGTAGTGGGGCAGTGGAGCACTGTTCTCTGCACTGTAGGATGTTTAGACTATTCATGGTATCGTCCCACTAGATTCAAGGATCTCATTTCTGGTTGTTATAACCCCAAAAGAATCTACATTACTGCTTATTTCCTGGAAGGTAAAGGTAAAGTCACTTCTGTCTGATAATTTCTCTCTCTCTCTCTCTCTCTCTCTCTCTCTCTCTCTCTCTGTACAATTCTCTGTTTGCTAGCTTGAGCCAAACAGAGATGGTATGGGAAGGCAATAGGGACTTAAGAGACCTTCCTTCCATTTGGCAAATGGTTGAATGGGTAAGAGTTGGAGACTTTACATATAATATCAAGTTTGTCTGAAAAACCAGAGATTGTCTGAAAAATCAGAGATTTTGTATCCAAGTACTCAGGCAGCATAAATCTGCTGAAGTCTGTTTGTCCAGTGTGGCTCAGGCTCCCCACAGCCCTCTTGACTTCTCACATTGCTTGTCTGCCTGCTCCTGTGCACATTGAAGCCTAAGGCTCCTGCTTTGGCTTCTGCCCTGTATGTATCCCTTATGCCTCTTTCTGATAGAAATATGTAAGTCAGACCTCTTAGATTTATATAAACTGATCCTCTTCCTTCATCCTTTATGGAAAGAAACAGAAAACACAAGCACACAAGATGCATAGTTTATCTCAAATCGCACACTCTGCTTGGATTTTGTTGCCAGTTTTCTGAATATCTTGGCTGCTATGATTAGAATTCACTTGTACAGGGGCTGGAGAGATAACTCAATTGGTAAAACACTGCTATGCACGTGTGAGAATCTGAGTTCAACACTCAGAACCCAGATGAGAAAAGTCCTGAATGGTGGCATGCGCCTGTGGTCCCAGCACTGCAGAAGATGACTCTAGTGATCCCTGGGCTCACTGGCCAGCCAGCCTACTTGCGTGTGCAAGTTTCAGGCCAGTGAGAAATTATATTTCACAAACTAAGATGGACAACCCCTGGGGAGCAATAACAGTTTTACTTCTGGCCTGCATTCCTACGCCACACACACACACACACACACACACACACACGCACATGCACACGAACATGCACACACGCACACACACACACACACACGCACACACAGAGACACACTTACCACACACTCCAGAAAGAAAGAATAGGTCACTCTTACTGATCTTGGGTAAAGCTCTGCCTTGTTCCTTCAGAAGAAGTGTTCTCCAAGCATTAAGGTAATGAAGTGAAGCAGGTGCTTCCCTCTCTGCTTTTGTGCATGATAAGCCCATCAGTATGGGTCTGGTTACAATTTCATGAAGCAATCAAGAGTTCAGGCAATTAGGAAGTCTTCCAACATAAAATAATTCAATAGAATTTATTCCCACTCATGCCTGTCTGTGTTTTAAGGGAAAAAAAGCACTAATGGCCTTTCATGCTAATGAATCTGAAATGTGCTTTAAACAAGCTTTACCTGTACTATTTGTAAGTAAAGGATAGAGTTCCAAGGTTGCTCAAATAATGGAAACTATGGCAAGTCTTTGGGAGGATGAAATGGGCTCTAGTAACACCACACAGGAGACATGCTAACTGGGTCATGGGGAGACCTAATAATTATTTTCAGGTTGAACTGAGGTGGAGAAAATCAGAATTACAATACTCTTGTGATTAAACTTTGATGAGATGAAAATGTCATCATTGTTTGATGAGGATTTATTAGAGTTCAAAGACTATGAATGATTTAGTCACAATGCACCAACACCACAGGGCTGAATAATCTCCGTCAGTGTTTCTTGACTCTCCTTTATTGCAGGCCACTGGAGAAATCTCAGCCCTCTCCTTCCCCAGTTTGATTGTTTCCATATTATCAGCTCTCTGGGAACCAAAGATCAACTCAAGTCTTTTGTGATAAGCTTTGACATTGAAATCTTGGAATAGCTTTCCAAGAAACATAGGCTAAGATTTAGGCTCATACTCTTGTTTTATTATTAATTTGCAAGTATTTTATTTTTACTGATATGTGTATATGTGAGTTTATTCACACGAGTGCTGTGCTCTCTGAGGCCAGAAGAGGGCATCAGGTTCACTGGAGCTGTAGTTGACAGAATCTTGTGAGTCACCTAGCACCGTTTCTGGGGCCTGGGCTCTGTTCTCTAAAACAGTATGGCTCCAACCACAGAGCCATCTCTCTAGCCACTTATTCATACTTTTAAAGAAATAATTTTCAGAAATTTCCTAAGAGAAATGAGGAAATCTTGTCTTTACCCAACATTTTGTGTTGAATGTCAGGATGCCAAAAATTCTTTTCTCATCCTTCAGGAAGACCTTCCCTTTTATCCCATGGTTTTGATAGTTAAAGTTAGAACTTTAGTCTGTTCCAGATGCTACACAGATCAGTTCTTTCTGGAGCATTAATAGCAGCACAGAAGAACACAATTTAATGATGCTGACTTAGCACAGGGACCATTTTGAGGGAGAGAGAGAGGTAGACAGACAGACAGATAGACAAAGATAGAGAGACAGAGACAGAGACACAGGTAGACAGAGCAATACAGAGAGACACAGAGACAGATAGATGGACAGACAGACAAAGACAGAGACACAGAGAAAGACAGAGACACAGAGATAGAGAGACAGAGACAGACAGAGACACAGGTAGACAGGTAGACAGAGCAATACACAGAGGCAGATAGATGGACAGACAGCCAAAGACAGAGAGACAGAGAAAGTCAGAGACATAGAGACAGAGAGACAGAGACAGACAGACACACACAGAGACAGACACACAGAGAAAGAGACTAAGGTACAGAGAGAGACAGCAACAAAGACAGAGAGATACACAGAGAGAGATACACAGAGACAGACAGACATATACAAAGGGAGAGAGAGAGAGAGAGAGAGAGAGAGAGAGAGAGAAGAGTGTGCGGTCTGTGGGCCTGCTTGCGTTGGCCAGAGGACAATCTTGAGTACCATTCCTCAGGTATGGAATGCACTTTAGGTTTGACACATGGTCCCTCATTGGTCTGGAACTTCCAGGAAGCTAGGCTAGTTGGCCAGTGAGCTTCCAAGATTCATCCATCTTTGTCTCCCATCTGCTATTGCTAGGGTTACCTCATATGCCGGTACACCTGGATATTTTTTATGTGGACTCTGAGAGGATTTCATTCTTGCTTACAAGGCAAACATTTTACTTGCTGAGCTGTCTCCCCTAATCCCTTCTTAGAACAAAAATTCCAGACAAGGCAGACTAGGTAGCTCAAACTGGACTAGAACTTGCCATCCTCTTGGGTCAGCCTGCCAGTTACAGAGAGTATAGTCATGTGTCACCATGCTGAGCTGACTGCATGACTTTTCTCTGCATGTCACCATGCCAGGCTGGCTACATATGGACTTTTCTCTGTGTAGAGACAATGGCGGTTTTAGCAATGCTTGTGGTTGAGAGGGGTGTAGAAGAGCTTATAACCCTGTTTCTCACTTTTACTGTGGAGGCATTAATGCTGTCCTTCACCTTCCTTCTCCTCTCCTAAAACCATTTCCCACACTCATTGCCAGTGGGTATTCAAAGACTCATTTCCTTGTGGGATTTTTTCTGTCTTCTGCCAGTCTGCATTTGCCTACCATCTTGTAATTTGGAAATACAACAGTAATAGGTACATTCAGTCTTATGCACAGACCGTTTTCTTCTTATGGAATGAGATAACACTGGCAGTAGGGCATCATGCCAATTATCTCACGAAGCTATTGCCACTGTGGTAGTGTTAACAATTTGACTCAATCAAAAATATCTTGAATATTTCTAAAAGTTGTCTTTTAACTTTGTAGTCTGTTCCAGGCAAAGTGAGCATACAAAAGTTTAGATTGTTTCCAAATACTATTTACAAATATCCTTATTAATATTTTATTTATAGCTATTCAATAAATAAAATTACAATTTTTTGTGGGTCTCTGGACAAAGAGCTGCTTTTTTTGAGTAAAATTGTAGATGATGCATTGTTGGAGAAGTTTTTGGCTTACTCTTGCTCACCAAAGAAAGTTCTGGCTTCTCAAAGTCCCCTTTAAAAAACACTTTGTAAGTTTAGCTAGCTTATCTGTGTGGAATTTGCTCTTGAGGCTTTCATCTTCCTCCGAAGATGATAGTGAGTGATTAGGTCGGGCACAACTGAAATGTTCCCGTATATTGTAATCTCAATTGATATAAAATCAAAGGCATGAAAAATATAGATCATGAAAGTTGGAGTTACTGGAACCAGAATGTCCCTCAGATAATAGTCTTCAGAGGGCAGTGGCCTGGAGCAGGGAAGGTGTGGACAACTGCTTGGGTTAAAATCTCACTTCTGTCCCCGGTAGTCCTGTGACTGAACACTTTGATTGACTTTCTTAAACTTCAGTTTCTGCTTGTATCTGCATAATGCCAACAGCTACCCTGTAAGGTTTCTGTAAGGGTGGGAAATTGGGAAAGTCACATATTGAGTGCACAGTAAGTGCTCAACCACTATTGTTATTGAGCTGTAGAAGCGTTTAACAGTAGCTACAATTAATACCCACCTTTAGCCACATCAGGACCAACCAAGCTTTATCTTAAATAGTGATTTTGATGACATTTTCTCAAAGAAAAAATTCAATTTTCTAAATTTTCCAAAGTATAAGTAAATTCTCTGTAGCAGCAGCTTATTCATTTGTGTAAAACCTTCTCTAAGATCAGTAATTTTCCTGATTCTCAGTATTTAATTTATTGCTCCATGGTGGTATGGTAAAAGAAGGGCTCTCCTTGCATGCATGATACCTGCACACATGATACCTACACACACTCATGCACACATATGTGTGTGTGCAGGTCGTCGAAGGCATATATAGCTGTTGAGAGATTGGGTTGGTGTGGCCGTGACAGATCTGCATTAGGTGCAGGAGAATCATACAGATGGTTGGGATTGAGGACCAGGTTCCAGATTTTGATTTTCTGCTATGTGTAGTGTGAGGTAATTTATTTCGTGAAATACTAGTTTTCTTCATCTTTGGAGACGAAAATGATAGTGATGCTTACCTTACAATGAGTCTTGAGATAAAATGATTAAACATTATATACTATAACAGCATGTTTTTATAGTTGCTAATTATTCTAGATAATTTTTTTCTTTGTCTTCCTTTACCTTGGATAATACTTTTACAAACTTGTACTCTTCTGTGATAAGTGGTCCCTTGCAAGAGAAGAAAGAGTATAGGCTAAGATTTCCATTTCTTCACACAGATGCCTTTAGATCAGAGTGTTTCTTCTCTTCATCCATGCATGCATCTATGCATGCATCCATCCATGCATGTGTGCATCTGGTCACCCATTCCTCTTATATTTCATGAGCACTAGCCATTTGCTATGTCAATGGTACATAAAAATACTGTTAACATGGATATCATGATTTTTCAGAGACTTCAGAACTCGTGAAAGTGTAAGAACACAATTCAGCCTTTTAAGTCTTTTGTGTCTTCTTAAAACCAAGACAACGACCTCTATCATCTTCATAGCCCTCATATATACAAATGATAAACAGGCTGATAAATAAATCACAGAATCAGCACCCTTTAAATAACCTCAAATAATAGAAAATATCTTGGTGTAACTCTAACTAACAAAGTGAAAGACCTGTATGACAAGAACTTCAAGACTCTGAAGAATGAAATTGGGGAAGAGATCAAAAAATGGCTCATGGGTTGGTAGGATCAACATAGTAAAAATGGCTATCTTATCAAAAGCATTCTACAGATTCAATGCGATCCCCATTAAAATATCAACACAATTCTTTACAGACCTTGAAAGAATAATACTCAACTTCATATGGAAAAACAAAAAAATTCAGAATAGCTAAAACAATCCTGTATAATAAAAGAACTTCAGGAGGTATCACCATCCCTGATTTCATGCTCTACTATAGAGCTATAGTAATAATAACCATATGGTATTGGCATAAAAACAGATATGTAGATCAGTGGAATTGAATCAAAGACCCCAGTGTAAATCCACACACCTATGGATTTCTGATTTTAGACAAGGATGCCAAAATTATACAATGGGAAAAAGAAAACATCTTCAACAAATGGTGCAGGTCTAATTGGATGTCAGCATGAAGAAGAATGCAAATTGATCTATATTTACCACCCTGCACAAAACTCAAGTCCAAGTGGATCAAAGACCTCAACAAAAATCCAGTTACACTGAACGTGGTAGAAGAGAAGGTGGGAAATAATATCAAATATATTGATAATATTCTTTGAAGAGAGCACCAATAGCATAGGCACTAAGAAAGAGAATTAATAAATGGGACTTCATGAAATTGAAAAGTTTCCATAAGGCAAAGGACACTGTCAGTAGGTCAAAATGGCAGCCTACAGAATGGGAAGAGATCTTCACCAACCCTACTTCTGACAGAGATCTTATTTCCAAAATATACAAAGAACTCAAGAACTAGATATGAACAAGCCAAATAATCCAATTAAAAATGTGGTACAGATCTAAAAAGAATTCTCAACAGAAGAATCTCAAATGGTAAAGAAACACTTAAGGAGATCTTCAACATCCTTAGCCATCAGGGATATAGAAATGAAAATGACTCTGAGCTTCCATCTTACACCTCTCAGAATGGCTAAGATCAAAACCACGATTGACAGCTCATGTTGGAGAGGATTCGGAGCAAGGGGAATGCTCCTCCATTGTTGGTAGGAGTGTAAACTTGTAAAGCCACTTTGGAAGTCAGTGTGGCAGTTTCTTAGAAATCTGGAAATCAACTTACCACAAAACCCAGCTATACTGCTCTGCTCTTGGGTATATATCCAAAGGATGCTCAATCATACCACAAGGACACTTGCTCAACTATGTTCATAGTTGTTCATAATAGCCAGAGCCTGGAAACAACCTAGATGCCCCTCAACTGAAGAATGGTTAAAGACAATGTGGTGTATTTCCACAATGAGTATTACTCAGCTGTGAAAAGCAATGACACCATGAAATTTGCAGGCAAATGAATGGAACTAGAAAATAAAATCATCCTAGTGTGGCAACCCACACCGAGAAAGACGAACACAGTATGTACACACTCAAAGTGGGTATTAGATGTAAAATAAAGGATAACTATGCAACAGTCCACAAACTCAGAGAGGCTACATAACAAGGAGGGTTTGCGGGGGACACCCAGATCTCCCTGGGAAGGGAAAATAAAAATTTCATGAGTGAATTGAGGGCAGGTAGGGATAGGAACATGAACAATCAGATGGGGAAGACATGGAGGGGTAGTGTGCTGAGGGGACTGCTGGGGGTGCATTTCAGGTTGGGTGGATGCCTGACATAGGGGAATCTCTAAGAGTGCACATGGAGAACCCCAGCTTAGACTCCTAGCAATCGTGGATAAGTAGCCTGAACTGGCTGTCACCTGTAACCAGATTGGTGCCTGGCCCAATTTTCATCAGAGAGGTGTTACCCAGCAGCTGATGGAGGCAGATGCAGATCCACAGTCAAACATTAGGCCAAGCTTGGGGAATTCTGCTGTAGAGAGAGATTGTAGGAGCCAGAGGGGTCACGGACATCACAAGAAAACTCACAGAAATCAACTAACCTGGGCTCATAGGAGCTCACAGAGACTGACCCCACAACCAGAGAGACTGCACGGGACTGACCTAGGCCCTCTGCACATGTTACAGTTGTGTAGCTTGGTTCTCTTGTGATATTCCTAACAGGGGGAACGGGCTGTCTTCGACTCTTTTATTAGCTTTTGGGATACTACTTCCCATACTGGGCTGCCTTGTCCAGCCTTAATGCATGGCAAGTTGCTTCGTCTTAATGCATGGCAAGTTGCAATCGATATGCCATGTTTTGTGCATACTCATGGGAGACCTGCCCATTCCTGGATGCAGACAAAAGAGGAACGATTGGGGAGTGGAAGGGAGGACAGGAGATGGGAGGGAGACCAGGAGGTGAGGATAGCAGAGGCCATGGTCAGGATATAAAATAAAAACAAAAAACTAAAAACAAAGACAAGGAAGAAGTGTGAAAATGAAAAAAATGGTAAGAATTAGTTCAATTGACATATAGATTTGGAAATTTCCCAAACCAAATAATCATCAAAAAGTAGGCTGACATTTCCACCACAAGCTTTCCATGCTTGTTAAAATACTTTGCTGGCTGAAGTGTTCAACTGAACTAAATTTCATCTAACATCTGGCCATTGCATAAACACAGCAATGAAAACATGTCTCGTTGCCTCCACATTGGGTATACATTTTAGAAATCCAATTAGTGTTGCATACTCTGTGTGAACTTTTCTTTCCTTGTGTTTGAACTAATTTTGAGCTCCTACCTGAAATTATAAGAATTCAAATATTTAGTGCACACATCTCAGCAGTTCAAAGCAACCATGACAAAAGAACAAGGCTTTGTGGCGTTTTCTCATGTTTCCAAGACACTCTTTAATTGCTTTGTCCTTGCAGTGAGCACTCATCCAGTGGATGTCAAGCCTCTTACAGCACAGGGATGAGAGTGGGGAAAGAGAAACACACAGGATAAATAAGGCCCATTAATAGCCATTAAGGACTTTAGAATCTAGTGGAGAAGACAGGCACCTAAACAAACCGTTTCACCATAATATGACAGATGATTTGAGAGATACATATTGATCTGTCTCCTAAGGATCATGACTACCCCCAACCTTGCAAGGAGGGTCTATAACTGCTAAAAATTGGGAAGTCCTTTAAACCAAGAATGGGGGAGGGGCAAATAAGTACTTACTGTGCCTATATGGATATCTGGGTGGACAGGAGTAGCCAGACACTCTGAAGGTAGACCATCTATGCAGCAGTGCCAGTCAGGTGTTGGAGTCTGTGTTTAGACTCACTGTGACGATAGCTGTTAACCATATAGTCTATTTTGTAGATGTGGACAATGAAGCCTAAGAAAACCCGATCTTCAACATCTGCAGTCAGGGACAACTGAAGTATAAACTATA
>LOJH01017831.1:10141-29313 GCA_001685095.1 Ellobius talpinus
CCCATGCATTTTAATGGAAGTGCAAAAACTGCAACTGAATTTTAAAACATCATCAAATATATATTTACTTTAAAAAACACTTGAGGATTTATTTGTGTGAGTCTAGTAATATGATATGCCACTAGCTCCTATGGTGCAATGGTTAACATTCTGGACTCTGAATCCAGAGGATCTGAGTTCGTATCTTGGTGGAATCTGTTCCTTGAAGAAGAGACCTGGTCAGTCATCCTTCTCAACTCAGACCATGAAACCTAGTATAAACGATATAAATGGGCTGCCTGCGCATGCTTCAGCAGTGCCAGGGGCATGTTTCACTCCACCTTCAGTAACATGACATGCAACATAAGACATGGAGCCCAGTCATACTGCTAATACTTTTAATAGACTTTTTCAAATATTAGACATTACAGTTTAATCTCTTTAGCATTAATTTTAATGTTGGAATAACATTTCAGTTAATAAATAATTGTGAATATAACCATACATTTATTTTATTTAGTTCATCATAAGTTACAAGTTTATTGTGATTTGGGTCATAAAATGACAAATAATTGTTTATATATTTCCATAAATTGTGTGTTTGCCTAATCAACCCTGAAAAGGCTCTATGAATACATTACAACAGAATATATAACTTAGGTGTATTTTTTAGCTCTTGATTGTTTACTTAAAAGGGTAGCTGTGTAACTGCTCTTAAATTTAGTGTTCACGGCATTGTTCTAGAACATGTTGGTTGTGTATTTTCACAGCTATGGGAAATTATTTGCAAAAAGTGAGTATTCACAGGTTTTGATTTTTGAGGTTAAAGTCTAACATTTATTTCTGAGAATTACAATTTTGAAAGGTTTGTGTTATTAGGGTTTTCTGAAAAGCACTGAAGCTTAGATATGAACTCAGAAAATTTAAGGTAAAGAACGTGAGTTTTGTTATTAATATAGCAACCACACTTTCCTAATAATTTTCACTCTGTGAGTTTGCTGGGGGAAGATGTTAGTACTTTCATGTTCCAAATGTTCCAAATTTACATATCTTGTAGTCTCATCATAAGAACTTTTTGTAGTTTTTATTAAGTTGTCTATTCAGTTGCCAAAGAGACAGTGTCCCTGTCACATTTGTGATGTGTGGCGAAGGTGTCAGCGTGATGCAGCAAAGAGCCATGCAAGGATTAGTGCCAGCAATTTGATCTCTTATGTAGTTTTGGAATTTTGCTTCCACAATGAGGTTAGATCAGTACACACATTGCCTGGATTCATCTAGAAGAGTTGTGCTTTTTGGAATTGACCTCTAGTAAATCAGTTTATTTCTATCATGCACGTTTTCCACAGACTTATGAAATCTTTATGAAATCTTATGAAATCTTTAACAGAGAGGCGCTCTGTGCAGCAGTGTCCATGAGCTGTGGTAGGACACCCTTCTAACGATCGAAAGAAAAAGTATTTATGAGTATGTCACATGACAGAAATAATTAAAATTACCAGTGACTTAGGTTCCAGAAAAGACTTCTTTGAAGTGTAAAAAGTTAGGAGTTTTGGAAGAAAATGAAAACACACATTTAAAATCTGAGTCCTACATTTCTAAAAACCTTCAAAATCTTAAAGGAAACGATTCCCTTCTTTACTGTTTTGACAGACTATGTACATTTTCATTGTATGGACCACCTTAAAATTTGGGGGGTGTCTGTTATCTTCCTGAGGGAACACAGTTGGCATTGTTCCGTGGCTCATATGAATCTTTTATGTCTTTCCGGTTTTCGGTTCTGATCTCTGTGCTGTTCCAGTCACTGGCTGTCTCTTGGGAACAGCACTGTGCTGTTCAGCACTATGCACTTCATTAATAAGAAAGGATTAAAGGAAAAAGCCCTGATCTCCTAATACACTGGATAATTTGGTGCCACCCACAAGGCAATAGACCCCTGCTGCAAAGATGTCATTAGAAAGGTACAATTTCATTACTTTTTTTACTGGCAGAGCCTTGAGTGAAATACAAGACATATTGTCTCCTATGCAAAGATAGAGTGCTGAAGCCCTTCCCCTCTGTTCTTACACACTAGATTGTAAGAACACGCTCTTTGTTTTCATGTCCATGTTGTTTTCCCTTGATGATATGAGAAATTATACTTTCATTAAATATTGAGCAAAATTAAAAATTAGAAAAGATTATTGATAAGCTTAAATCTCCAATGAGAGTCATATATTCTTATCAAATAACATGCTTGATTTGATTACCTACTGTGTGCCTGGCACTATGCCAGTTGCTAAAAATCAAAACACAAAGCCAGAATTCACTGTTTTTCAGTCCCTACCATGTTGAATGCGTTCACTGGTCATGAGTGTTAAAGGAGTCTGCACGAAGTAAGCTGCACAGCACACAGAAACAGCCACAGGCCAGGGTTTTGAAAGAGGGACCAGACATCTGTTCAGCTATCCTGCCAACTAAGTTGACGTGTTTGTTGATGGCTGATACCACCTCCTGAACTGAAGCACCCTGGCCATAAGCCTGCATGGCATATTGTGAAGACACTTGAAATAATGCATACGACCCACCCTTGGGAGGTTTATGCCTTGGTTCTGTGAGTGCCACTCAGCTAGGGAGGAACCTCTGTCTCTGGTGTAGAATATTCGACACACTACAAAGGGAGCCTGTGCTTCCAGCACACCTTAGAGGATGCCAGTGGCACTGAGAGGCGTCCGCTGGGGTCATGGCTGTCTGGGAAGTTGCACATCAGTTTCCTAGCACCAAAGAGAATCAGCTTTAATAGTGGTCCTTTATCTCACTGCCACAGACACAAAACCGCCATTAACAATGAGAAGTCACACAGTCGGAATTGTGCTTGGGAGAAGAAAGCCCTCGATTATGGGCCATTTGCAAGCTCCTCACTGAGACGGTCTTCTCTCTCCCACTACTAACTTTTGTTTAGAGAAACTGACATTTGCAGCGCATTGTCAAAGATAAGCGCTAGACTAGATGGTTATGATGGGAGAAACTGGGGTTTCCACAGAGCGTTCTATTGGCAGAAGGCAAAACGGTATGGGAAGATCAAATGGTTTTAACAGATAAACCAGGCAGTGGGGTAAATACTTTAAAAACATTTAATACTAAGTGCACTAGGAAAAATGGGTCACATGGTACGCTTGAAACAGAGACTGTCTCCTCACCTTTTAATTAGGCAACCATGTTGTACCTTGTCTGCCACATATTTTGGTTCACTCTAAGTATTATTACACTCACAGTGAAGATCATCAGCAGATGTCAAGGGAAGAGAGGCGGCATTAGAAGTTGGGATGGGAAGGACCAGTTTACACCTTCTAGAATAAGCAGGGCTTCGATACCAACAGAGAGTCAGGACACAGCTAGTAAACATCTTGTCAAAAATATCACAGCTAATGCTTCAATATAGATAACAGCATGACAGACAAATTCCCCAGTTTTGCCTATAAATTTTGAAAAGTAAATGAAGCAGTTAAAAGCTTAGGTGGTTAGCTTGTGTGGTGCATTTCAGAACGAGCACTGAAAACAGACCCGTCATTTGGTAAACAGACTCCCCCTCCCTCTGACATCAGATTCCATGGGTCTGTCTATCCTGAACCTCAGTGGATGTCCCTTGTATATATTTTGTTAGATGGAGCTAACACATGGACGCAAATTAATATTCTTTCCAAATTTCTTGATTTTAGCCCTATAGTTTCTTGGGATTTGAGGAGGAAGAAGGATTATAATGAACTTAGATTGAGATCTGCTGGTCAGATATTTGTCATATAAATACAAATGGCATATCAGCAATGACCCTTGCTACCTTTTCCTCCGAGGTAGTTATAAATAAGGGATGGATCATGAAGTAACTTACTACTTTTCTTCTTTCGAATGAGTACAGCACTGTGGCATTTTGTCATTGTTAAATCATGCCAGTGAAGTCAATAGTCAAGTGAGGATTGGCAATACCAGCTTCCTCGTGGAGGTGCCCACATGCTCTGTAAGGCAAGACTTGGCCAAATCTTTGTATGCATTTTCTGTTGTTATTAAAAAAGGGAACTTTGGGGGATACTTTAAAAATTATTTCCTTTTTTAACATTTCATATTCATTATAGGTTTCTTCTTCTCCCCATTGATAATAGTATGTGTTATTCAAACTGAGTAATAAGACATGAAACAAGGAACCTCAGTTGGCTAATTTATAACAAATCTGTTTCCTTGATGGGTGGCAGGACATCCGAGGTCAACTCTAGAGAGTCTTTCCTGCTTTCAGTGCTGTCTTCTAGTCATACCGAAGACAATACCTCTCCAGACGGGTCTTTCCCCTTCTTCTCTTCCCCACGGTCAATGTCAATGACGTGCACCAGCCCGGGTTTCAGAATCAGGTCCTCTGTCTCCACTTGACTCCTGTTGTCCTCCACCTCCATGTAGCTTCCTTTAGTTTGCTGTGCAGCTTTGCTAAAGGCTTCCTTAAGGCGCCGTTTGAGCTCCACGTCAGGGCAGAAGACATACTCGTAAAGGGCACCCGCGAGCACAGCGCCTATTATTGGTCCAACCCAGTATATCTGGGGAAAGATGGGAGAGGAGAGGCGATGAATAGAGAAGGGTGAAAAGTGGTCTCACTGGACAGCCCGTGACTACACAGTTTAACTGACTTAATCAAAACAGCAACTGCATCTCTCTCTCTCTCTCTCTCTCTCTCTCTCACACACACACACAGATGGATCTGAAAATAAATGATAAAATATACCAAGTCTACATCAAAGATCCATAAATTATTAAAGAGCATTTGAACATAAAATAAGAAATAATGTCTTCTATCTTCTTTATTTTAATATTATATTTTTAATGTTCTGATTATTATTATTATTATTATTAGAGACAAGGTCTAGCTCAGGCTGTTCTTAAGATTCATTGCATAACTCAGGATCACCTTGAACTCATGTTCCTCCACCCTCAGCATCATGAGTGTTTAAAATATTGGTGGGCACCATCACATCAGGCTTATCAACATTATGATAAATCTTAACATGAAATAACTCTGCTCTGGTGGCTCCACAACTTAAGCAGACTCTACTGGTAATTCCTTCAAATAAAAAGAAAAAAGAAGTTTTTGCAGCATGTTTCTCTTATGTACTCTGTAGTAGCCTCTTACCTTGATTGTCTGTGTAATCATGCATTTTTTATCATTTAAAGGTGTTTGCTATTCAGTATGCATAATGAATACAGCTCACTCCTTGCCACTTAGCAGTGTGAGTGCTTAGATCAGGGATGGTGTCCATTTAGAGGCAAGGTCTCTTGTATCCACATAGCTGAGGATGATGGCCTTGAACTACTAATCCCTCGGTGTCTTCCTCTGGAGTGTTGGGATTACAGGCATGTGCTACCAAGCCCAGTGTGTGGTGCTGCAGAGGGAACCAAGGGCTTCCGGCATGCTGGGTAAGCACTTCACCAATTAGATTATACCGCTAGTGACTTCGGTGTTTTACTTTCTTTATCTGCAAAGCAGGGCTATGATATATATATTTCACACGGCTGTGACGACTAAATGGAATGCCATTTAGCAGTTTTGTGCTCATGAAAATCGTTAGGTTTCTACTTCCTAGACAATGTAAAACTGTGTACAACCAACTTGGCTGTTAATTAGTTTCCTTATTTGATGCTTTTTCTCTTTAAAGTTTGATGACTTCACTGTAGAGGAAACGCTAGAGTTCATGCATCTTTCTCACTGGAGAGTGTTTCCCTCTGCGTAGTGCTGCAGTGAAGACCTGTTCTGACTTAGGGGCGGTGACTAGACTAGGGTACACTTACAGAGGTCAGTAAACAGCATACTTGATCGCACCAGTGATGCACCTAGAATGAGCCAGCTTTCATCTGGTTAGCCTGGGACGTGTGCTGCAGAGTACATATACTCTGGAGAGCGTTAGGCGCTCATCCAATAGATTCATTTGGGACCACACCTCGGTTTACTGTGCACTCTAACGGACTGTATGGAGCACTTTTCTCATCTCATTAATAACCTTTGGTACAGATATTATTAAAATATACATTCTTATGTATTGGAATGTTGACAGTTGGAGAGGTTACAAGCTTACTTAAGATAGCATGCTTCAGTGATTGAGTTGGGCTGTCTAGTTTACTTGGCTTTAGAACACCCTTTTACCAACTTACTGCTTGTTCTCTTATCTGAAAAGAATTACTCTGTCTCGCTTAAAACACCATCTGGAAATTAACTGTACTCGGCATCTTTACTGTACAGCCTAAAGGAGAGGCAGGCTTCCCACCGAAGCTGAGCACATGTCCTTAACAGGGAAGTAGCTGGAGAGTCGCTGGACTAGCCAAGCTTCTTATCTTGAACATGAAAGAGCCCAAAGGAGAGTTTATCTTCCCTGTGCCCTTTCAAAGGAGAAATGAGAGCCCTCCTCTAAATGCCTTTGCTCTCTGTTCCCTTGGTGATATCTCATTAGATCGGTGCTACTTCACAGGCCTCAAGTCCCACAAGGAGAACAGCTGCAGCAAACAATCACTACCCTTTCCACAACACTCCGGAGGATACAGTAGGCTCTGTGTCCTCAAAAATAAATCTGGGTGACAAATTGCTATTCCCACACAGAGTTCTGTAACTTTTAAGTACTTTTCAATTTTTATGAATAATTTTATTGATGAAAAAGAAAAACACATAAACTACCATAAAAGTGTCTTAAAAACTTCCTAAATTGTCATTATATTACCTAATTAAAACCCACCCATTTATTGTACAATCTATAAACTTATCATTAAAGTTTTCCACTGGGGGAATGGGGAATTGGCTTAATGGGTAAAGTGACTCCATGCAAGTGTGAGGATGTGAATTCTAGTCCCTGAGACCCACATAAAATCTGGACACTGTAATGCATGTCTGTAATTGCTGCGTTCCTACAGGAAGATAGGATACAGAAACCAGAGGTAAGAGAAACCCCAGGGCCAGCTAGCATGGTGACCAGTGGTGAACTAGAGGTAAGAGAATCCCCAGGGCTAGCTAGCCTGGTGATCAGTGGTGAACTAGAGACCCTGTTGTGAACAAGGAGGAAAATGGAACTGATACCCAAGGTTGTCCTCTGACATCCAGATGCCATGGCATGTGTCTATACTTACACATATGAGCACACACACACACACACACACTTCAACATACATCACACACATAAAGTAAATTCTATTTTTGTTAATGTAGTAAGTCTTCTCAGAAATATCAGTGGCAAAATGACCAGTCCAGTGAATGACTCTGGGGATCAAGATTTTGCATGTCTGTGCCCAAATTATGTCTTAACAACTCAGTACACGATTTGTATAAGGGAGTTTATACAGTCATGGTGTGATATTTTCCTCCTTTGCTGGGCCATGTCATCCTTGAGTAGCTGTTCCCAGAGCCACTGTAGCCCATGCATAAGATCAAAGCACAAACAACAGATTGTTACATTCATAATTTTAAAAATGTGAAATCACACTCACAATATGTGAACGGCAATAAAAGTTAAGTCTCTTTTCAAGCTTGCATATATATATGTTTTATTCTTGTATTTTGTAGGTTAAGTTAATGGTGAGTGGCTTTCACAATTGTCTATGATTTAAAGGATATAAATTCTCTTGTTGATAGACGCAATTGAAACAGAATTGATTATGTCTCTCACTACTCCAGGCCCAGAATGACAGGAAGGTTCATCCTGAGATTAAAAAGTACACCTTCCTGCTGGCAGTCATTTTTTTTCTTGATACAGCTGTGGTGACAGTGGCATAAACATCTGCATCATTTATTTGGTACCAGCCACAGTTCACATGCTTCCAGCCCCTGTACTATTATTTATGCTCTGTTTATGCAAACTAGGATGTTAAATACCTTTGTCATAGGCAATACTTTAAGGTAGTTCATTCTCTCTTTTTAAAATAATAACGTTGCTTTCTGTTATTGCTAGGAAGCCTATCTTTCAATGATTTTAACACTAATATTCAGCACATGCTTATCATTTAAATTTATTCCACATAGGAAACCCTATGTATAAGTATTTTCGTGCTATCTGTCAGATATATGTCCAGACTAATGCTTCAAGAAAACCCAACTCTCAGTGAAGACCTAGAACAGAACGCTGTGAGATCTTTCGTAGCAGGATTCTGCTAGATTGTTTCTACTCCCTGTGACAGACGCAATAAGAACCTGAGAGTTGGGTGGATGGGGGAAAGCAACAGAAACTAGTGTGCTAATTTAGCCCAAATTTAAAAAAAGAGAGAGTCTTGTGGACAATTGTTCCTAACTTCAGTAAGATGAGACTTATCAATTTAGTAGTTACCCAGTGGTTTTCCCAGTTTCCCATGATAACAGCAGGTCCAAAGGATCGGGCTGGGTTCATGCTGGCCCCGGTATAATTGATCTGCAGAGAAAAAGAACAAAACCTCAGACATTTTGGAAATACGGCTCTAACAGGTGCCATTTGCTGTAACTTGCGGCTCTCCCTTCAGAGGAGCACTGAGATTTAGCCACTTTGTAGTTGTCGTGGTCACTTCGCATCGACAGATATGGCTGGATCTGAATGAGCTCTGTATTTTATGCCACAAGCAGTATGGTACATGGGCATGGCCAGCTAGTTGGCAGACTGTTTAACGTGTATCTATTAAAATGATAACACTGAAATAAACAGCACTCTTGAAATAATGCAAATGTTGCAGTGGTTTTGTACTGGGCAGGTCATTGGTTACGTCTGTAAAAGCTGCATAGGGATTGTACAATGTTCCCAGCTGCTAAAAACAACCAAAGAAAAATTCAGCTGTAAACAGCATCTTCAGGCCTGCTTCAGGGTGAGGCTAAATGAGACGATCAATTATTCAAATGGACTTAAAACTTACTGCAAACAAATGTCCAATTGCGACGGAAAATCCAATTGCTAAGGCTATTGAACCGGTAACATCAGTCCGTTTGGAATCACAGCTGGCAAAAATAGTGAACACCAACTGGAATGTGATTATCAACTCCACCAGGAGCCCATGGCCCGCAGTAAGGTTTCCATGAACCTGGAGAGAGAGAAAGATACTCCATCAGAACTGAAGCAAGAGTCTAGGTCTAAGCAATGCAACGGTTTGAAGGGTGTATTCTTTTGGCATGGGAAGTGATGGTTAACTTGAGTCTTCTACCACCCCCAGGTTGAGATTTCCATCCTTTCACCTCTTAAAATGAAGGAATTAATTTATACTCATTTTGGACCATTATAGATAATTACTTTTACAGGGACCGAGTTTTCACTGAATGTTGTGTTTCGCAACACAAGCAAAATGTGTTACTGCTGCACTTAGAGTGTAAAGGATTTTCTTCAGAGATTTATAATATTATGAGGCCATTATTAGACCCGTAGATTAGGTTTAGATTAGCTCCTAGGTATCTCAACTAAAACACGAGTTTAAAGTCAGACTGGTGCTGAGCTTCCCAGTAATACTGCCCGCTCATGAAGAGCAAGGTGAAGATCAATGACTGTGGGCTCCCCTTACCTTTTTTATTTTGAGACAGGGGTTTCTCTGTATATCCCCGGCTGTCCTGGAACTACTTTGTAGATCAGAATGGCTTTAAACTCAGAGATCTGCCTGCTTCTGCCTACTGAGTGCTGAGATTAAAGGCATATCACTTTACACAGATCATCTAAAGTCCCCTACATGAAAAACAACAAATTCTTGCCCCTGCTAACAATAAAAATACAGTCAAGCTAGTCATGCTGATTTACACCTGTAATCCCTGCACATAGGGGGCCCACACAGGAGGATTGCTGTAAGTTCAAGGCTAGCCTGAGCTAGAGAATGAATGTGAGAGCCTGTCTCAAAAAAACATACTCATTCCGTTACTGTGGTAGGAGAGAAAAGCGAAGCATGTTGAGACCTTTTTAACCATGTTCAAGTCACTAAATAGTAAATAATGATGTCCTCTCAATGCCTTTCCTCTGTCTAGACCAGGTTTCACTGTATGATCCAAGGTGGCCTTGACTCCTGATCCTCCTGCCTTAACCTTCCAAGGGCTGGGATTATAGGCAACCCTCATGCCTGGCTCTTCTTTGTTTATTTTAAAAACTAGTACAATAAGTTTCCACTCTTTTTTTTTTAAAGACAATTTTCTATGTAGTCCAGACTGGCTTTGTACTCGATACATAGGTGAGGATGACCTTGAACTTCTGGTTCTGCCTTTACTTCCCATGTGTTGGTATTGTAGATATGTGCACCTGTGCTCCAGGACCTACATGCCAGGCAAGCTGTCCACCAACTGAGCTATATCCCTTGCTCCTTGATCAGCCTGTGCTGTGTATGCCTCTCACCGCTCTGAGCCAGCTTGGAACGTAGTTTGTAAGCATCCTGGCATCCTAGCACAGAAATAAGCACATATGAGAGTTCTTACCATGGTGACTCCCAAGCCTCCCACCACGTTGGGAGGTGTGACCAGGTAGAGGATTCCGGCTCCAATGATGGCCCCCAGGCACTGTGCAGCAATGTAGAAGACTGACTTGGCAATACTGATCTTCCTCGTGCATACCATGGCCACTGTCACAGCGGGGTTGATGTGGCCACCACTGATGTGGCCAAAGCACTGCACCATGGTAGCGATGCTGAGTCCAAAGCAAAGGGAGATGAGGACCATGTCCACAGGTAAGGGGTTTTCTGATCCGCCCCAATTGATGGTGGATCCCAGGCTGAGCAAAACGAAGATAAGCATGGCTAGAAATTCTGCTGCCACTGCCTTCCAGAAAGCTTGTGTCCAGACCCCTTTGAAAGCCACCATGATCCTCTCTCTGCTGCACGAATGTCCACACTTACTGGAAAGAGGAACACAATAAGAATCAGAAGCCACCAACCTAACCTAGCTTTCCAGCCGGAAGGGGCATTGAAATTTGTTGGAGGGGGTCAGGCCTTCAGTCTTGCAGGCTGGGGATGAGCTGTTGAACATCCTTTGCAAACCAAGACAGAATGCTTCTGGGAGTCTCCCTAATTAGTAGCCAAGAGGTTGCTCTTCTGATCTCCTTCGAGTTCCTATTCACTGGACTGCAACCCCAACTGTCCCTAGAAAGGACACTTGAAGTGGAGGGAGTTTGCTAGAAAGATGACTCAGCATTTAAGAATACTAGCTGTTCTTCCAGAGGACCTCTGTTGGTTCCCAGCACCCACACAGTGGCAATCTACCATGGGTGATTCCACTTCCAGAGGCTCCAGAGCCCTTTTCGGCCATCCAGGTGGTGCACAGACACACCTGCAGGCAAAACACTCATCACCCACATAAAAAACTCAACTGAAGAAGGGGGTAGAGTGCTCAGTCTTGGACTGATTTCCCAGCGCCGATTATGCATCTCTGCACCATCTGCTGCCCACTGCAAGAAGACACTCCTATGACCAAGGATGAGGGCATCCAGAGATTAGGGTGTGGGAATATGGGGAGAGTTGGACAAGATGACAATGTGGGTGGATGTGATCATATTTTATTATGTATACATTTCTGAAGAATAAAGAAAATATCTTTCTGAAGAAGAAGGAAAAACATACCTTACAAAGGCAGATCGTTTCCAGTTTTGCATTTTGTAGCTTCAAAAAGGCATTTTGAAAATGGATTTATAGAGCCCTGGATCCACTCCTACCCTCAAGAGCGTGTGGATTTGGAGATTTGCGTGGAACCAGGGACTGTGCAACTGTCTTTTGGGAAGGTAAACTCGAGGAGGGCTTCCCATACTTGGTGTGGGCCCTGGGGACAGGCAGGGACTCAGCTGATACAGGGGCACTCCCTGCTGTTGCCCTGGGCAAGAAGGTGGAAAACTGCAGGTGGCAGTGGCTTGGGAGCCAGTGGGGCCCCAGCCCTTGGGCAGATCTGGGCTTGTAGCACTGGGACGTGACAATCTCAGTCCCCAGTGGGGAGCCTGAGAGACTCTGGAAGGGCAGGCTCTGGGCACTTCAGGCTGGTGCCAAGCTCTCAGTTGGACGGACAGAAGTAGCTGTCAGGGGGTCAGGTACCAGAGAGGGGAACTTCAAAAGGGTTTGGGAGGCAGTGCCTCCTCGGGCTCCATTGTCCCCCAACTGTTACTGGGACAGCTCTCCTAAACACCCATTCCTCCAAATCCAGGAGCCTGGAGTATGTAAGCCAGCCCCATGCAGTCTACCCGCCCTGAGGGTACAGAGCTTGGGAATTTAGCAAGAAAGAGGGGGCGTGTCAGGAAACAGTGCGCAGGCTCTGTGAGGAGGGCTAAGGTGCTTCTCATTGAGGACTTCTCTCCCTTGGGCTAGACCCTGGAGCATTATCGGCCTCCTCTTGAGAACTTTGTGGAGGTGTGGAGGGGAGCAGGAGGTGAGGAATCAGCTGGGAATGAGGTCAGGAAATGAGAGATGCCAAAGCAGCCTTTGGGAAGGGAGTCACTTTGCTCTTGACATGTCCCTTTCTTACTGTCTTTAGATCTTCGGAGTTGAAAAGGGTGGGGTTGGAAGACACCCACACAACTGCTTATTTTGACCAGAAATTGTTAAACTCCCCTTTGGAAGGGAAGTCACCCCAGTCACCTCCTTACCTAGGACATTCATTTTTGTCCCTCATAAAACAGATAGGCAGCGTTTAGCATAAGAGACTGTGTAGAGGGCTGGCTGGAAACCCAAGGGCTCAAGAATCGTGTAACCTCCCACACATATTGCGAGGTTCTTATCTTTTGAATATCACTTATTGGTCTAGGGAGCCTAGGTTCTGTGTTGGTAGTAAGACAGCCCCATGTGACATAGACTGTGGAAGGCTTTCTTCACCTTTAAGACTTCTCCTTTGCTGTTTGTTTGACAATGGGGCTTTCCTTATGACTTGGAAAGCAGGCTGTGTTCATGCTCACCTACCCAAGGGGACAGCCAGCTATACCCCAGATGTCCCCTGCCCAAGTGAGGTCCTCTAAGTAAATCATGCAGTTATAAAGACCCCAGCTGGGACAATGTATGATGTATGCCTTAGGGGAGATAACAGAGAGGTTAAAAACAGCAGCTGGAATGGGGCAGAGAGGGCCCTGGGGGAGGCGTGGGAAAGGTCCCCAAGAGGAAAAGCTCTGAGAACTCACATTGAAAAGGGAGTGAGGAGAGTCACTTTTGAACTCACCAGCAGCCCAGGTTGCACCAGGCAGCAGAGGGGCTATTACAGGCGCTGTCCTCTACAGCCCACACAGAGGAAAGAGACCAAGCAGGAAGTGAAGGGATCTGGGTGGGCAGGGAGCAGGGCACCCAGGGGAGACGGTCCTGGAAAGGCCAGCCTCTCCCTTTAACACCCCTTTGTCACCTCTCCCTGCTCCTTTGCACACCTGTACCCCTCTCCAGAGACTTAAGCAAGAAACTCAGTTGCTCTTTAAACTTCAAATTTTCATCAGTCAGAGAAATTTAAAAAGGACAAAACATCCAAGCCTGTGAACCATAACTAGAAACCTTAAAATGGTTTTAGCTCCCTCTTTTTCTTAAAATCCACAAAAATCTGATCCCCCAAAGCAGCCTCAGCTAGCTGTGGACCTCAAAAACTTCTACCATCTATGTATCTCTCCGCCTTTGCGGGAATCTCCCCAGCATTGCTCACGGCTGCACGATCACCATCAACGTGGCCTGATGTGTTTACATTCACAGGAAACAGACCAACATAATTTGTTCTTGCTGTTTTGATTTTTTTCCCTCCCAGAACAAAGGGGGATTTGTTGATATGACCCGGGTGCAGTGAACCAGATACGTTCCTCCCTAGCTGAATACACTGTCTTATCCACTCCTGGACAGTTCCCGGGTGAGTAATTTTTCTAATGAAAAATATTACAGAGTAATTTCCCATGCTAAAAAGCATCCCCTTTCTTCTCCTTTCCCTCTGCTTCTCTTATGCCTAAACTTAGTCCCCAAGCTTAAAAGAATCCCCAACCTGTCCTGTTGTCGCTGTCTAGATTCTGTCTGAGAAGACACGGATATCTGCAATGAAAGAGTTTCATCTTGTAGTGCGCAGCATTGTTTCCTTAAAGCAAAGCAGAACTTACCCCCACCGCCTCGCTGCAGCTCTGTCACTCATTCCGTCCCTGGCCAGAGTGCAGCTCTCATTGCCTGCCCCTGGGCTCCAGTGAACTGGGAGTCAGATTACGGGCACTTGTCTGATTGGGTTTTTTGAGTGTAGGGGTGGAAAGATTCTGCACCATGTGGCAATCGCTAGGTTATATTTGAACTAGAAATCGTCTCTGTACCTGATCACTGTAGACACAGGCATTTCAGGGATGCAAAGCACTTGCTGACATATTTCTTTTGCTACTAATCTTTCCAAGTGAAGACTTCCCTGAGTGTTTATTTGGATGAACCTGATCACGAATAATTGGGGGAGGATTTGCCTTGTAGGTTTCTTATTGAAACTGAACAACTAATAGAAAACAGGTTTGTATGACCCAGCAATTCAGATGAATTGGGAGTTAGACATTGTCTTTCGAGTGGCAAACAGCCAGTGAATTCTGCTTGAAATGTGTACGAAGATAATCATAGCAAACAGCTGTAACTCCACTTACAGTATCCAGTTCCTGAGTTTGATAATAATAATGATTATTATAATAATTTCTCTGGATGAAGCAGCAGATTTGAAAAACACAGAGGTTAGATAGGGACAGAATTATTAGGAACAGTGGAAAAAATATAGTATTTGGAAATCTGGGAACAGGGCTGACGCTATACTTTGCTGTTCAAAATGAGTGAGGACACAGTGCTCAGAAATTACTCAGGATTGTAAGATTGTCACAGCAGGGAGCTGAGCAGAGTGTGGGTCCCCTTTATACGCACAGCTGCGTGGTCATGAAGCTGTCCCCACCTGGTGAGCTGCAGAGGGTGTAGGAAACACCTCCATGCCGACCAGATCATCTTTATGATTTTTTCCTTAGATAGACCCCAGGTTCATAGAAAAGGAGTAATCTCAACCCCTAGTCTCTGAGTGTGTCTGGATAATTAATCAATGATGTCTAATCATTATAATGATTATCAGGAATACATTATCAGCAACTAAAACTGATAAATCCCTGTGGGAGTCTCTGATTTCTTCATTTAGATTGGAGGGGTGTGTGTCTGTGTTTGTCTATATTTTTTTTAGTATGCAGTATGATAAAGAAAGATATTTAGAAGTGAAAGACTCTTCCACTTTTACTTTTTTTTGTCTAGGTGTCTGACTCGCTCGCTTGAGACAAGGCAACATGTACAAAGCTCTTAGCCCTCCTTAGGAAAGGGATTAAAATTTTGAATGGTAATTCCAGAGGAACACTGTAATACTTTTTCCTCAGTAATCCTCAGGTAACAACGCTTATATGGACTTCCTTTACAGCACTGTCATTCTGTGATGATCGTGAAACCTCTAACAACGTTCTTGCTGAAGTCAGAATATTCTGGTGAGAGGGGAGGGAGAGTTTGCAAGAATTCACAAAGACCATTTGAAGCATTTCATATAGACTCTTGAGATGTACTGTTTAGATTTTAAAAAGCTGTGCATCCCCCCCATTAAAACCCTTGACTTTCTGGGCAGATGGCTAAGTGTGAGAAAATGGAGCCAGGGTACCTGAACTCAAGTAGTCCTGATGGGATTGGTGCTCTGTGAAAACACCTTGCACTGAGGTCCAAGACTTCACAGGGCCAAGTATTTCTTGGGGCTGTGGGTGCTGGGACGACTGTGGGTTCCCTGGATTCATCTGTATGCCCCGCGTGGCCTTTGCAGTTCCCGTTGCCACTTCACAAACTGCCAGCAAAACCTTGGTTGCCACGGTTTCCCTTTTCTCTGGCTGTCTCATGTGTTGGCAGTCCAGTTCCTAGGGGGCGAGTGTTCCAGTCAAGGGAGGAGCCACCCTATTTGGCACCGCCCCTTATGCTCATTGGCCTAAGACAGAACAGGGAGGGGTTAACTCTTTATGCACTGGACGTAGTTTGTGTTGGGCATCTTATCCCATTTGTAGTTGAGTTGGCTTTTCTCTTCGTCCCACGCGTGTCGGGTTAGTGCAGCAAGAAGCTACTTGGTTGGGTACAGATGGACATGTCCTGTGGGCCTGCCTGTGGGCATCGGTGCAGAGACAGCTCAGGAAGAAAGCTTCAGGCAATGGTAGGGAGGCAGGAGGAGGTAGGAAATTTAGTCCAGGTAACAACAGCTTCTAAACTCAGCCGTTTGCGTCTGGGTTAGATGCAAAGGACAGTAGGAATTAATCTGTTTTCTCACATTGGGTACTAATAGCTTAAGTCTTTTAAAGTGGCCTAACAGGAGGCTTCGGCAATGGCTCGGTTGGTAAAGTGTTTGTCATGGAAGCCTGTGGACCTGAATTTGATTCCCAGCACCCACATAGAAGACAGCATAGTGACACATGCTTACAATTCAAGTACTGTGGAGTTGGGGGCAGGAGGGGCCCTGGGACTTTCTGGCCAACCAGTCCACCTGAATTGGTGAGGTCTTGCTTCAATGGAAGACCAGTCTCAAAAAAGAAGGTGGAGGGTGACTGAAAGATACCTGTGTTGACCTTTGACTTCAAGACACAACCACACGCTCACACACACGCACACATGTGCACACACACACTCATACACACACACTCATTCACACACATACATACACATGTGCACACACACATACTCATACATACACATACATGCATACACATGCACACACATACATACACACACATACTCATACATACACATACATACATACACATGCACACACATACATACACATGCACACACACTCAGACATACACATGCACACACATACATACACATGCACACGCACACTCATACATACACATGCACACACATACATACACATGCACACACACTCAGACATACACATGCACACACACACTCATACCTACACATGCACACACACATACATACGTATTCTCACATACACACACTCATACATATGCATTCACACACACATTCATACATACATACACACACACCCATATGAGTGAAGTAGCTTCGCAATTAAATCTTAAGCTTTTTACTCTACAGGCTATGGTCTCTTTGGAGACAGCGTATCCACATGGCACACCATGTTAAAATTGGCCTTCCATGTCAGACCACCTTCTGCAGTTTTTGTTGAAGAGCCTTGTGAGGTCAGGTTAATAACACACAAGGAAAATTTTACAAAACACAAGGAACTCAACAAAGTCTGGCCAACAGACACACCGGGCTTCTGAGCTGTTAATCTGCTACCACACTGTTTTCCTTTGGTGCTGAAGACTATCTGTGATATCATTGAGACTTCTGGGTTCTTCCTCTGTTCTCAGCCACAGAAACTTAATATTTCTCCATGTGTTCAGGGACTAAAGACTAAGACACAAGTGTGTGCGTGTGTGCGTGCACACACACACAGCCATGCCTCAGTACCGGTTAGGAGGTGTCTCCAACCTGGTGGAGAAGATTCAAGCTCATCTAATAATTTTGTTTCTGTTTCACAAATCTCGGCATTGTGAGTCCCCCCACCCCCAGACTTCTTATGTATCATTATATTCATTAGAAACAAACACAAACAAAACAGCAGCAGCTTCTACAGCCACTAAAACCACCACAGGAAAAGGACCAGTGAAGCTTCGTGCTCTCATTAGGCATTGCCTTATGGTCATAATTGAGGGTAAATTCCAGCGTTTCTTCCCTGTCACAGCCAGATAAAAACAGTGATTCAGCAGCAAGGATTGGATTGTTCAACTCAGCTTGCTGAAGTAGAGGTGAGTAAACTTGCTTCCCAGTGAATGCAGAATCTTTTCAACATTAATCTCCCCTTGCCCCCATGCCTCATGGATGGGCTGGGGTTTCCTAGTGGGCAGAACAAGTGTGTTTTCCTTGATTTGGACCTTAAGCCACCGCCTTTGCTGCAGAGCTGTGCTCTGCTGACATTTAAGGCAGGAATTCCCTGGGAAAATAGTCAAGAGATTCTTTTGGTGTGACTGGCGGACCTCCAAAGGGTCTAGGGTTCCCCTATCCAGGCAAGTGGAGAGGGAGAAAGGGAGGGAGGGAAAGAGAAACAGAAGGACTTTATTGAGTGACTGTGTTTCATCTGCAGTTGTACAAAAGAGCAGAAATGTGGCTGGGTGACTGGATGCTTTTCTTCTCATCTCCTGCGCAGCTAATATGACAGTCCAGAGTGTGGCTAGGGCTTTAGACCCAGCATAGACACAGCAGGGAAAAATCGGGTTGCTGGGAAGTCAAAAACTTGGGATCTACTGAGCTGGACCAGGTTAAAAAAAACTAGCTAATCATCCAAATGCAGCTTGGAGTAGGCATAGTTCCAAATTTGAATTAATTAGGCTGTCTTAGAGCTAAAGCAGTATTTTGGTGGTCACCATCCCTGACAATGATCACTGCAGAGCAGCGATCCTTGTGGGCCAACAGAGATACTCTCAGTTTCATGAGTAGAGCCTGGGCTGTGGAGACAGCTCCCAGCAAAGTAGTGGTTGTGCAAGCAGAGGGCCTGAGTTTGGATCCCAACACTGATGTAAAATCCGGGCTTGGCAGTGCGCCTATAATCCTAATGCTGGTTAGGAGGGGCAGGAGGAACCCAGGGTTTGTTCATAGCCAGTCTGGCCAATTAGTGAGCTGCAAGTTTAGTGAGAGTCCCTATCTCAAAAGAAAGCAAGATAGAGAACTGCTGTGGAAGTCCCCGAAGTTGGTCTCTGGCCTCTATGTGCATACATGCATACACCCCACTCCAGCATGCTCCCCACCCCCCACAGTGTGGAAGCCCCCCCATGCTGGTCTCTGGCCTCTACATGCACACACTTATATACACCACACTCCAGCATGCCACCACCCCCGCAGTGTGGAAGCCCCCCATGTTAGTCTCTGGCCTCTACAAGCAGACACACACATCCACCCCGCATAAGCATGTCTCCCCCACTCCCTGCAGTAGACAAGAGCAAAGCAAAAGTTTTAAATTCTGTGCTCATCAGGGTATGGCAGGCTGAGCAGGTAAAAATAATAATTTGAGGTTCTTTTTAAAGCTTTTACAATAACACTATGATCAGAATGTTTTCCAGCGCAGAAGTAGCTAGTGACTACTACAGTCTGACTTCTCAAAGTAACTGATCTGCAGGAGTCCAGCCATGAAGAGTATCCTCGGAGGAGCTTGATGAACTAGCTGAGCAGGTAAAAATAATAATTTTAGGTTCTTTTTAAAGCTTTTACAATAACACTATGATCAGAATGTTTTCCAGCGC
>LOJH01017832.1:0-12504 GCA_001685095.1 Ellobius talpinus
GACCTTTGGAAGAGCACGCAATGCTCTTAACCTCTGAGCCATCTCTCCAGCCCCTTGGCTAACTCTTTCATATTAATTCAACCCATCTTTATTAATCTGTATATCACCATGTGGCTGTGGCTTACTGGCTAGTTCTGGCATCTGTCTCCTGCTGGGGGCTATATGGTGTCTCCCTGACTTTGCCTTCCTCCTCCCATGCTATAGGCCAAGCCAGTTCTTTATTCATTAACCAATAAAAGCAACATATAGACAGAAGGACCTTCCACACCAACCTCTGGTCTGTTAGCTGGTCTCAAGTCATCCCTTCTCTTCCAGGATGGACCACGTTCATATCCCCATAAGACAGAAGAAAACAGTCCCATCTGAATTTCTCCCACAAACTTTCCACCCTAACTTTTCCACTGGACAGAAACTTAGTCTTAGTTACATGCCTTATTACCTAATACAGGGTCAACACAACAAGGAGGCATGCTTTTCTAAACCATATGGAGAAAGATGGCCTGTAGGCCCATATTTCATACGAGATATTTGCAGCCGGTTCTCTGGCCATGCTTGATTTCCAGGGCAATGCTGTCCTGCCAGACAAGCTTTAGCTACTTAACAAAGGCTCAGGATGTATTGCTCTCTCTCTTTTGTTATTATGTAGATCTCCTGGGGAGAGGTGTGGATTCCAAGTTGGTGACTGAGTTGCAGGTGTGAAGATATTCCTGTGTCCCTGGAAAGAGAATATTAATGAGTTTCCACCTTGGTTTACCTGGGGGGAATAAAAGGTGTTTGAATAATAAACGTGGGTGATCTTCAGGAATGGATGAAGCCTGAAACTCCCTTCCAATAATGCTGTGTGAACTGTGTCTCATTATTTCCCGTGCCTCCACACCGGTCCAGTTAGGGAAAAGTAATTTTTATGTTGGGGCATCAGACCCCGACAATGGCCACGTTACCTGGGGGATGTCATGCACTCAGATGGCTTAACTTTAGTTAAATGTGTTATAACCCCTAGCAGGGGCAAAGCAACCATTCTAAAACTCTTCCCTCGCTCAGCCTGTTGTCTCTCTGTTCAGGTACCAAAGTGTAACTTCCTGGGATGATACAAACACAAATATAGTCACCCCAAATAAGACACCAAGAGAAGGCCAAAGAAAATTTCCCATCAATATCTAACTTGGTGAACTGATGAGTTTATTGGAATTACTTATAGGAGAATGGACAACTGATTGGTACCTCCACAACTGTAGAATCTTCTCCTCTTCATCAGCTTCTTGGGTGTCTGAATTGATGGCTCATAATCCCTCTCTTCCTTTCATGGGAGAATGCTAGTAGGTCAATAATGTGAGGGTCTCGACTTTATAAGCCAAATTCAAGACAGTTATGTTACACCTGGCAGAATTCTATGACAACAGGTTTAGCTGTGGTTGGAACAGCTCTTGGCAGGAAGCAAGCAGGAAGCATAGAGAGAGAGTGAGGAAGGCTCCATAGTGTCAGTGATGGGACTGTGGCTAGGTCATGCATGTCAGAATGGGCTTATGGGAAGGTCCTAGTAGGAGAAGTATAGGAGAGGGAGGAGAGGGGGCCAGGGAATTAGACCAAGGAGTGGTGTTGGTGATGAAGTGGTGGAGGTAGTTACACACTGAACATCATAGACAGAGAGGGAAGAACTTATCAATTGATAAATCTATCATGAGTGCATTTTTGTCCCATCCCCCCACATCTGGTAGTTAATACATTGCTACATATCAAACGAAATGACTTAAAATAATAACATTCCATTTCTTATCTCTTGCTGCCTTATGGGCTAGCTGGGCTCAGCAGGGTGAATCTTCTACATGAGGTGTTATGATTGCAGACATATGGAAGCCGCCCTGGGCCTGGGTGTCCGTGGTTTCCCATTCACGTTGCCTCAGTGGCACTGGCTGCTGATTGAGAGTTCCACTGGGCGATAGCCAGGCTTAGCTCTGCTCCTTGTGGTCTCTGCATAGCTAGTGGGTCCTGTTCCAACCAACTTCGCAAAAGCAGAAACTGAAGATTAATAGAGATCCCAATCTCAGGAGTTATATAGCATTACTTCTGCCTCGTTCTGTTGATCAACGTGAAGGTTGGGACTGCCCAGATTCAAGGAAAGAGAACTTTTAATGAGGAGAAAGGAAACCAATTTGCAGGCCTTTCTACTTTACCATAATGACAATCTCAATAGCCAATTAACCCAGTAAGATTTGTATTCATTCTTGTATTATACATCCAACTGAGCACCCACCAGATAACCAAACACCTACAAACTTGGCATTAGGGCAAAGAAGAGCTTAAATTCTAGGGGGTCAAATGATTATACTAATTTATGCAAGATCGCATCTGGGATAACGACCAGTGGGAAACAGTATCTCCTAAGAATTAAAACCAACAATGCTAACTAACCTAAACTGTCCTGGACCAGAGGAAAGTGAATGTTCGGAGGTCATTCCACTGAGAAAATGGCATTTGAACTGCAGTATCTTCTGCATTGGACCGGGGAAGAGATGAGCTTAGAAGGGTTTGGCTACTGGCTCAGAACCACACCAACTTGCTTTGAGCCCAGGTGTGTGCCTCCCTTATCTCAGGAGGCCATGGAGCAGTGGAGAGGAGACAGCTGCGTGGAGGAAAATCAGAGGGGTGGGAAAGCTTCTTGAGGTGGCCTGCATTGTTTATTCTGGGAGGAACACAAAGTCAATGAAAAAGGATTCTTTTGTTCTAAAGATTCATTTTTAAGCTGGGTGTGGTGGGACGTGTCTGGAATCCCCAGCACTTAGGAGGCTGAAGCAGGAGGAGTAGAATTGTGAGGCCAGCCTGGGCTGCACAGCAAACCCCGTGTCATAGAAAGCTACATTTCTAATTAAGTAGGTAATTTGTGGATATATTGCAAAATTTTTAAATGTTACAGATGTTGCCAAAAACCAGCTGTATGAGCTCTGCCTGTTCTTTTAGCCTCACAAACCCTCACACATCCCCATTTATCATGTGCTGGAGATATGGCCCAAGGCTGTGTAGTTAAGTAACTTGGCTGTTGGGCAAACATCACAGTGCATACTTACACTAATCAGGCTACCTATGATGTCACTAGATGATAGACTCATAGGACCACCATTGTGTGCTGTGGTCACTGTAGACAGCACATGTCTGCATATACAATGGTACACACACACACACACTCCTACAGTATATATATGGTATTACTGACTGAATTTAGAATCACCTAGGCGACATACCTCTGGACATGATTTGGAGGCTGTGCTCTGAGAGATCTAACTGAAGGGGACACCTACCTTAAATGTGGTGGAACTTTCTCAGGAGTTAGGGGCCTGGACTGAATTTTTTAAAAAGACAGATTGAGAAAGCCATCTGAGCATCAGTTCTCTCTCTGCGTCCTGCCAGGATTCAGTGTGACCAGCGGCTGTGCCCTCCTGCCGCCTCAGCCTGAGTGGCGCTCACCATCTCAGTCTTCGCCACCATGATGGGCTGAGTCCTCAGATTGTCAGTCAAAATCACCCTTCCTTCCTTAAGTTGATTTTGCTGGGTGTTTTGTGACAGCAATGAGAAAAGTAACCAATGCATACATAGACACATACTTACATACATGTGTACACAGTTACATGCAAATGTCCATACATGATTTTATACATGCATACATGCATACACGTGCATACTTACATACTTATATGCATACATACTTACACAAACACATATCTTGATAAGTTCTTAGTGTCTATCTAAGTGTCTATATCATTCTGTGAGAATTCTAAATTGGTGTATTTGCTTCAAAGAGAATAACTTTCCAGGTTTGAAAAGACAATTCCGTAGCACTAAGAACCAGCAATTGGAGACAATACAGTAAGAGGCCCTGGGCCTATAGTCTGGGGCTGTAGTCACTTAGAATACCACATTCAGATTTACCTTTGCCTTTGAGAGATTACTCAAGCTCCATCTCTGCCTCAGTAGGAATTTTACTCCAGGGGTGGGGGCGGGAGAGTGGGGAATGGGATATGGAGCTCATGTGACTAGGGACTTCTTCATCCCTGAACTGAAGACCAGCAGGTCCCATCTCACCCTGGAGCTTGAAAGAAATGCCGTCTCAGACCCTGGGACCCTCTGATTCACAACCTCCACTGTGACAGGCCCAGGGGATGCAGTGTAGGAAGCTGCAGGGTTTGAAGATAACGTCAATGTGATTTCTGACACTTCTGGAAGAGGTTTCCTGTTCTTCTGAAACCCCAGGTTCATTCAGCTGCTGAGCTCAAATGGCCTGAAGCACTCTTTCTGGGACTGTGACAAGGGTTCTCCACAGCCACAGCTGCTTCTGCTGAGTCATCAGAGGAAGCCAGCAGGAGGAAGGAGCCTGCAGAAGACCGTGACGTCAGCAAGTGGAAGGAGTCAAATGTCTATCCATGCTCTCTCTCTTCCTTCATATGTGTATTTGTTTGAATGAGTTTGTCTTTACCATGTGTGTGCAGGAGTCCAAGGAAGCCAGAACAGGGTATTAGATCCCCTGGAACTGGAGTTACAGTGATTGTACACCTGTGCAGGGAACTGAACCTCAGGCCTCTACCAGAGCAGTAATGGCTCTTCACCACTTAGCCCCCAGCTAGGTGGATGCCACTGTAAAACTAATTGCATTTGTTCAATAGGACCAGGTAGTTTTTGCCGTCATTTTTTGTTGGGCTCCCCTCTCCCCCATTCTTCTACACCCGGTATCTGGAAATCACTAAATGTTATGGGAGAATCTGGGTCTCACCCGAGTGCAGTAAATAGCATTTCCTCTGGGAGAGGGTATGAGGTACAGAGGATCTAGACTGGACTCAGCAGTTCCTGGTGTGAGTCCTGCCAACCTTAGTGTGAACTTAGTTGAGTCCTGGGATCCCTGGCTATTTCAGCATTTGTCAGATGCTTCAACCATCCACAGGTCTCTGTTCCCGTGCACTGTGGATACTGAGTGAAACAGACTCTTCCGTTTATCTATTATAACCCTAATTCTTTTTTTTTTCGTGATAGAGATTTTTATCAGCTTCTCACAAGTCCTCCCATCTACGTCTAAGAAACTAGAAAGGTGCATTCTTACCAGTCACCTTTCTATATATATTGCTCCTATTTTCTCTTGATAGATTGATGATTTCTACAGTCATCCTGTGGTACCCATGGAAACATGTTCTACGAACCCCCAGATACAAATCCACAGATGCTCAAGTCCCCTGTGTAGAATGGTGTAATATCTATATCTAACCTATGCATATCCTTTCATGTACACTAATCATGACTAGATCATTTATAATGCCATTTAAATGCCATATATAACTTTCTGCTGTATCGTTCAATACAGATTTGATCGTTGCAGGCTTTGCCATATTTTCATCTGTAATGAGTTAAATCCACAGATGTAGAAATTGTCCACACGGAGGATGGACTGTCTTTCTCTCTGAAGTGACCTGGAGGAGCACATTCCACTTGATGGCTTGTTCTCCATGGCTATATCCTCTCGGGAGCCTCAGGAGCCCCTGGGAGCTCAGACCAGGAGAATCATCTGCTGCCCACTCTGATCCACAAGTGTCCTCAGGACCCAAGGACGTGTCTGAAGGAAGCACCTTCACGAATCGTGTGTGTATACATGTGCCTTAATGCATGCCCAGTTCAGCAACACACTGTCCAGCCTGCCCCTCCTGTCCAAGAGGCCGCTCTTCCTGCCAGAGCTGGCCATTACCACAGCCAGCCTTGAAGTGAGTCAGCTGTTTGTTCATGGCATTCTTCCTCCAGAGCTCTGTTTTGACTTTGTAGCCATAATACACAAATGACGCATTCTCCAAACCCTTAAAATTTGTCTGTGGCACTGTGCTGGGTCCCTGCTCATTGGCAAACCCTTTTGACTCACAGTATCTCAGCTTGAAAGGTACTAAAGAGAGTCTGAGTACTCCTTGTCATAAACAGACATCAGGTCCCAAGGCCATGAAATGATGGCCCATTCTAATAATGATTTTGAATAAAATGGCCATGCTCTTTCATTTGTCTGTTTGTTTTAAGGCAGGATCTTGCCACGCAGTCGAGGATAGCCCAGAACTTGCGATCTTCCTGCCTTAGGCTCCCAAGTACTGGAATTATAGGTGGGATTACTCTTCTGTACCAGGCTACCAATCGTGCCTTCTAACACAGGACGATGATGTCACTGTGATCTGACCTGCAGTAGCTGTGAATTTACTCATTCACACACAGTGACCTCACCATTTCTGTCATTCTTACTCAGGGCTCCAGGGTCCCACTTGTGAAGACATTTTCAGTTTTCCTTCATCCACACCCTTCTGGCATCCTGCCACCATCTTTGCTCTTGGAACATTCATTTCCTATTACTAATAACTCCCTAGGAAGTGTTGTTGGCTCAGGCTTTATTGTTATATTAAAAAAAACTGAGTAATTCTTACTTCACCATTTGGCACACTCCAGGGAGCTTCTTTTTGGTAGCTTCTTCCACTAAGAAAGATGTGCCTTCCAAAAGCTCTGTCTAGGAAGAAAGAGCTCCAAGAACTTTCTTATGGGCCTGCGTCAGGTCTCTGAGGTGGGAGAGACAGGGAGGATGTGAGGGAGGAGGTAATAGCTGGGTGGCAGGATTGGAAGGGTGGAAGAAAAGTTTTCCTCGCTAATGTTTCATGGAGCCCCGGTCACCATCAGTAAAGTACGAGGCAGATGCCTGGAACTGACGTTGGGTCCAAGTTTAAGAAGCAGTTGTTGGCAATTAGTAAAGTTTTTTTTTTCCTGCAGAAATGGTATAAATGGAAGTCTAATTTTTCAGATAAACACACAAAGTATATCTAATCTGTTTTTTTCTGTGTAATCACCAGCTGTGTCAAGCGGGGCTTTGGGTGGAATCTGTCTGTTTCTTCAACTGACAGTGGTAGTGGAGAGATTGGTATTTCAAGGGATTATTAAAAGATGGAATTGGAATTTGCTCACCTGTAGTGAGGGTCTCTGTGACCATCATATATAACAGGTCATAAGAAAGAAAAAAAAATCACATGATAAAAACAAAAGCCAGAGACCAAGGAAGGGCCAATTTGTTGCTTCGTAAAGACCCATTCTCAAGAGAATTAACTGGGTTCCCATAAGGGCTGCATTAGTCCTTTTTGTGGGTGGTAACCTCAGTAATCTAACTACCTTGCTCTAAGCAACTCCTAAGAAATTCTGTAGTGTTCTATCTCATTCCAGAATCACCACCTTGAAGATATTAGAATCTTCAGGCACAAATTCTGTCCAAACCACAGCACATAGATTTATATATGTAAAACACTTACAGAAGTGATGGACACATAATTGGGGTTACATGTGCCTTTGCTATCATTTGTTGAGAAACTATAAGACTCTTCAGTCACTTTGTCTCTAGGTTTCTGATGAAGGTTGGCAAGGGCAAGGGATGGAACTCCTGGGAAGGCATGTCCCAAGGCGAATGAAGAGGAACTGAGATTGAAGAGCTCCTCCTGCCTGGGCCATTTGTCAGTTAAGGTAGAAGTGAACTCCCAGGGCGAGTGACTATCTGGGTCAGATACTGTAGAACAAGAGGTTCCATGACGGACATTACAGGGCAAGGGGGTCATCTGAAGGGTCACGAGGGGCAAGGCTATGGTCAGCAGTTCACCATCGCTACTTTAAAGAACCGCAAGGTTAACAGCCATCCCCAGTATAGTCTTATCTATGCTGGCTTAGATTTTGCTGCATTCAGATTTCTCCAGCACCAGCTAAGAACTACCAAAAACAAAGTGAAAGGCCTCCCTCTGGGGCACCCATGTCTTCACTGGGACCCTCAGCTTCTCCTTCAAACCTGGAGTTAAAGAGCAGGCAAACGAATTAAGGCGTAGGCTGGAGAAGAGGAGGCAGTCTTCCCAGGAGACAGCAGGTCAGGAAGGACCCATAACTGGCCGAGAGTTGGCAGAGCCCATGGTCAGGAACGTGAACTTCAGCTCTAGCACTCACTTGTGGGACCCACAGGCTATCTTGTTTGAACCCCAGGTCCTGACCTCAGAAATTGTATTTCTTGCTTAGATTGGTGTCTTTCTTTGGACCCAATCTGACCCATCAGCTTAGACTGCGCAGACTCCTACTCCTTTTCCTTTTCTTCCTCCCCCTGTGTCACAACTTTTACCAGAGGGACAAGTGTCCTGCTAAGCAATATTCCCTAGATATTTTAAATTTGTATTGTCCTCACTATTGCCTTGGAAGTTTATAAAGTTATACATCGTGTAATTATTTATATAGGGTCACATGTAATCTGAAAATCTGGATACTCTAAAGAACACAATACATACATATATGCACACACACAGACCACACACACACACAAACACACACCCTACTCTGTAATCTGCATCCAATAACTCAAAATAAACATCATTTCACAACACCTCAGAGGAAATGGAGTAATTTTAAAGATTTTTTTATTAATAGAAAAGGATGAGCCCCCTGTGGTCAGGATTTTCCTCAAAACTCCTTGACACACTAGTTGACTCAGCAAGCCAGCATTTATTAAGCACCTTTGTGCACAGCTCTGAGTTGGAGATCATGTGATGAAAGCTCAGAGGCAGACTCAACTTCATGGAGCACATTTCTATAATTAGACAACATGGAACTTTCCTCCGTCCCTCGCTCTCTCTCTTAATCTTCTTCCAGAAAATGTTTGCTGCCAACATTAATCATTAAATTGTTGATTAATAGTCACAATTTAAAATTCATGTGTCTCATTTCCTGTCACATGTAGCTCTCATCCCTTCCTCAAAGCAAAATCACCTCACAGTGGAACAGCAATTATTATCATGTAATGGATCCAATGTGTAATTTAAGGCAATCCCAGAAAGAAGCTAAATGGGAGGTGAGTTATGGATTGAATCACACACACACTCACTCTAGAGAGCTTTAAAATATCTGTATATTTGCTTTACCTTAGGGTTTCTCAACCTTAGTACTACTGACATGTTAAGCTACCCACTTTTGTGTTTGTGAAATTGTCCTACCCCACTTTGAATGACAATGGCCCCCATAGGTTCACATATTTGAATGTTTGATTCCTAGTTGGTGGACTGTTCAGGAAGGATTAGAAGGTGTGACACTGGGAATAGGCTTTGAGGTTCAAAAGCCAATGCCAGGCCCAACTCTCTCTATCTCCCTCTGTCCCTCGTTCTCCCCCTCTCTCTTTCCCTATCCCCTTGCTCTTTCTCCCTTCCTTCTTCCCTCCTTCTTCCTCTCTCTCCATCTCCTTCTCCTTTGCTGTAGAATAATCTTTTTGTACACTGTGAAGATGTGTCATTGGATTGGTTTATATAAAGCTCATCAACCAATAGCTAGGCAGAATTTTTGAGGCAGAGAGAACATGATAAAGAAGGTGTAGTTGTCAGTCAGATAGAGAGGAAGCAGCACAGGGAGTATAAAGGTAACCGAGTCACATAAAAGATGAAAGGATATGGGTTAATTTAATTTATAAGAACTAGTTAGGAATGAGCCTAAGCTTTCATAATTAGTAAGTCTCAACGTTGTGATTTGGGAGGTGGTAGGAGGGACAGAAAAATCTGCCTGTAGTACGATTCTAATTGTTCTTAATAAAAATCCAGAGTCGGATATTAGGGGGCGAGAATTGAGGGATCCGAGAAGCAGAGTGGCCAGCCACTCAAGAGGTCTTTTACTTCTACTGATGCTCAGACTAAAGGAGCGATCCTGTCCTCAGACTGTGTCCTCTGCATCCTCAGACTGCATCTCCAGACTGCATCTGAGCTCCTGTCTCCTCCCGCCTTATAGTCCTCTCTCCACCCAGCCTTGTCACTTCCCATATCCACCTCCCTGGTGCTGAGATTAAAGGTGTGGCCCACCATAACCTGGCTGTGTTTCTCTTTGAGACTGAATCAATTTAGTGTAGCTTAGGGTAGCTTTGAACTCATGGAGATACATCTGTCTCTGTCTCCTGAGTACTGGGATTAAAGGTGTGTGCCACCATTACCTGGCCTCTAGTGCCTTAGCTGTGCCCTCTGATCTTCATGCAAGCTTTATTCGTTAAAACACAAACAAAATATGACCATATCCACCTACAAATGGCATCTGATATGGGAGCATGTATTTCCATATAAAACCTGAGAAAACTTTTAAAAAGTGTCCAAACACACAAAAAACAGTCAAATGTGGCTTACTAGTCCTGCAGTCTCTCATGTTGCCAAGGTTAGAGACATGTCTCTTGGCCACTGCCTACGAGCTTGAGCTGCCAGCACACCATGAGCTAAGTAAACTGCTCAGTGGTTTAAGATGTGTAACCTTTTCTGTCTGCATGAGCAAAAGCAGGTTCAGGTAGAAAAACCTCTGAACAGGTTACAGTGTGTTTAACAATGTGCATAGGCTTAGGAAAGAAAAGAAAATAAGTGTAGGCAGTCATAGAAAAATGCAAATCATGTATAAATAATAAAAAGGAGTAAGTCCTGTAGAGATGGGAAATACACAGGGAATCTGGAGTATGGTGTTGTATTGACTTTAATTTTTTTGATTGCTGATGAGCAAACAATAGTTGCTGAGAGACATTAAATTATAGAAACTACTAAATTAAATCAACCTATATATTTTTTAAAAACGTCTTAACTTGAAAGTCAAAAAATATGTTACATTAAGGAAGAGGTTATGCTTTTGTTTCCACAGAAAACAAAAGGATGGGGATTCATTCAAGGTTGATAGAGATCAGATTTGATTGGGAAGACACCTTGAAAATCCAGGCTACAGACATAAAGAAACCCAGAATAACTACAAGACAGGTGACATATATTTTACCTGCTCAAACATAAAACAGACCAAAAATAATCATCTTTAACTGGCTTGCGCACACTGCAATTCTATACTTGCGTAAATACAGATATAAATGTTACCTTTCAAACTTTGTGTGTTTTCAGGACAAGGAGACCAGAGACCAGTGAAAAAAGGGTGGTCCAGGTGATCCAATCTCTCAGAGCACCTCTGCTGAAGTTTCCTCAGAGTTCTGTATCGAGAACAGCTTCAAGGCTGCTTACTGAGATGGTCCAGCCTCACAGGTTATTCCAGGCAGGACTTCAGATAAGCCTTCCATTATTCCATCACACTAAAAGTGAACAACAGCTAGCTCCCCACCAGGACTTGACCATTATCTTAATTTTCTCAGAGTCCCTCAGAGATTTCAGCAGCCCCAGACAACAGGAAGCAGTCTAGAGAACAATACGCCCACATTCCCAAGAGATGGGGTGGGTGGTTTTTAGTCATTCAGTTGGTTATAGATGTTTGTTGTTGTTTAGTGGGGTTGGTTACAAATTGTCATTGGTCATGGTCAGAAGAAAAAAAAAAGCTAAACAAAGGAGATTAGATTCAGGGATCTCTTCCTGAAGGGAAAAAGGGGTGATATAGTGTAGAAATTATGGAATAAAAGGGTGGATTGTTGAGTCTACTTTTGAGCATCCACTAGTCTCAAATATTTTACATTGGTATGGATTTTGGTATATTGATACAAATTTTGTTATACTGAATGTATGTTTCTACTCCTATTTGGGGTATTGTGCTTATGTAGCTCATTTAAAAATGTAATATATAATTAAAAAATGAAAGTTAATAGTCATTTTAAATAATCAAACTTGTAGTTGTATTAGGTATGTCTTCAAAGTTAAACAGAATATTTTAGGCAGAGAGGTGATCTTCAAAAACCTACAGTCCACAACCCCAGAGAAGCTAGAACCCACTTCCAGAAACAGATGGAAGCAGATGCAGAGATCCTCAACTAACCGCTGAGCTGAGCTCCAGGCAAAGAGAGGGACAAGCGATAACATGAACAGAGAGGTCAAGACCACAATGGAGAAACTCACAGAATCAGCTGATCCAAACTAGCGGGAGATCACTAACTCTGGGCTGACAACAGCAAAACCTGCATAGGCCCAAACCAGACCCCCCGAATATATGTGACAATGGTGTGGCTTGTCACCTGTATATGGGGCCACTAGCAGTGGTACTAGGATCTAACGCTAAAGCAAAAACTGACTTTGTGGAGCCCATTCTCTTTGGAGAGAGATACCTTGCTCAGCCTAGACATGGGGGGGATCTTGGTCCTGCCTCAATGAGGTGATGAGACAGACTTAGTTGACTCCCCACTGGAGGCCTTAACCTCTCTGAGGAGCGGATGGGTGGTGGGGGGGAGTGGGGAGGGGGAGGAGAGGAAGGAGGGAGAACTGGGATTGGTATGCAAAAATTAATTAATTAATTATTTTTTAGAAAAAGAGAAGATCCCTAAAAGATTAGGAAAGTACCTTAGTCTGCAGTGGGCCACAGAGTAAAGTTATGCTCTTTTCCCTGTTCTACTTGACATGACCATACCCACACCAACATGCATAAACATAGATATAGGCATTAAATACAATATCATAAATAGATTAAATAAGAATATACATACACAGCCGGGCGGTGGTAGCACATGCCTTTAATCCCAGCACTCGGGAGGCAGAGGCAGGAGGATCTTTGTGA
>LOJH01017833.1:1071-12838 GCA_001685095.1 Ellobius talpinus
ATCTGTGTTCTTTCAGGACTTAATCACATTGCTCCAAGATCCAAGGCTTTTAAAGTTTCCATTGATAAGTCAACTGTTATTTTGATGGGGCTGTTTTTGTATGCAACTATATATATATAAAACTATAAAAAAACTATATATTTGCTCTGGCAGCTTTTGGTACCCTTCCTTTGTTCTGCTAATTTGGTATTTAAACTCTATGACATGGAGAGTTTCTTTTCTTGTCCTGTTTAATATTTTGTGCACCTCTTGTAATTCAGTGAACATCTCTCCCTAGGTTTGGCAAATTTTCATCTATAATTTCATTGAAACCATGTTTTATTTTCATGGCCTGTAATTCTCTTTTTTCTGGGCCTCTAATTTATAGATTTGGCCTTTTCATGGTATCCCAGAGGTTCTGCATATATTCATGACTCTTAATTTTTGATCATTATTTAGTTATTGATTGTGTGGGGGTGGGGTATGGGTGGGTGAGTGTGCACATGCCAAGGAGGTCAGAGGGTAACTTGTAGAGTCAATTCTCTCCTTTCACTCCTATTTCCAGGAATCAGATTTAGATGACCAGGATTGGTGGCAAGTGCTTCTACCCACTGAGCCATTTTACCGGCTCAATACATTTTTTTTAAATATCATTTTCTTTGAGTGATCTATCTTCTGTGTCTTGTCTCCAAGCTCTGATAGTGTGTATTTTGCATAATCTCTTCTGCTGGTGAGACTTTCTATTGTGCTTTTTATTAGACTTATTGAATTCTTCAATCCTGCTGCATTTCATTGTGCTTTTTTTCAGTTTCTAGCTCTTTATTAAATCCAATTTTTGCATTCTAAATTGTTCCCATCATTTCACTCAACCATTTGTGATTTCTTGGGCTTCAGTCAGTTTGTTCCTGTATTTCCCAAGTTTACTCAGGTTCTCATTCATGTTCTCTTTGAATTCTGGGAAACTCATTTATAACTGCTCTCTCAATTCTATGTCTTAACTTTTTTGTTTAAATTGGTCTCTTTAGGGACCATCATTATAAGATTGGTTACTGTTGGGGGGATATTTTCTTTTCTTTTTTTTATATTGTTGTTTTCTGATAAGACCTGGGAATCTAGAGTTAGGATGTTGATTGTCTTTGAAATGAGTTTTTAGTCCACTAGGCCAGAATCCCAATGTGAGGTACTAGCTGAGTGGTTTGGGGGAATGTTGAGAGAGAGGAGTGGAGGGGATCAGGTTTTTTTAAATTGCATCTGGGGTGCACTGATTGATTGTCTAGTAGGCTGGAGTACCTGAGTCCAGAGGTAGAGGGTCAACATTTTTAAATCTTCATTATGTAACACAATACCAGGCAGATACTAAATTTTCAGTAAATACTAGTTCAGTAAAGGGATACAAGGGACTAGAAACCAAACTGTGCTATTTCTTGGGGGCATTCACTGAGCTACCTCACTGGCTTGTCTTTTAGGATATTTTCTCATTAGGAATGCCCTATTTCTCCAAAAAGCCCCATTTTGAATACCTGTTATCCATGATCTCTTTCTTCTACAAATCCATCAAAGAACAATGTCATTTAAGACTACACAATCACATTATCATTGCCTGTCTCTCATGGCAACTCTCATCCTGCCTTCCTACTCTGAAATCTTTGAGCTCTTCTCAGCCAATGCATTCCCACCTAGCCCTTCCCTCAATTACAAGCTACATAAAAGGGGAGTATAAGCTATCATACACAGACGAATGCTTTGACATATGTAGACACCCAAGGGCTGAACAAAGACATAGTATAGTGAGGTTTAATTGATATCTTGAATTTAAAAGGCACAGTGGAACTCTTGTTTTTCACTTCTTTCATTTTCCACACTTCAGTACAGGGCATCATTCAGCCACATCTGCTGGTGCTCTCTGAGTCCTTTCTTTCCCTTCCAAGTACACATCAGGCCTTGCAACAGATTCTATTGTTTATAACTGCAGGGCCGATCCTGAACCCGCCCATTTTTTCCATACCATCTTGCCTGTCACTCTCATCCATGTTGCCATTACCTGCGGCTTCAGCTGCTACAGTCACCTGCAGCCAGGAGCTCCCTCCTTTCCTCCTGTGCACCTCTATGGGATTAAACTGCCACGCTCATGCTATTCCAGTTATGTTAATCTCTGCATTGGAACCCACAGTCGATTTATAGCTTCTTACTGCACTCACATCGAATCCAAATGCCCACGTGTGGCAGTTCTCTTTGCTCTAGGTCCCATTTCCTCTCATCCACAAATCATTCTAGTGTGGATGGCCAGGGAGCAATTTTTTAAGTTACCACTCTGCTACTAAAATCTGAATAATTTTGGACAAGGCTTTTTTTCTTTCTTTTTCTTTTTTAACCCGTGGATCTCAATCACTTATCTCTAAAACGAATGTAGTAAGAAGAAATGACCATATATGTTCTCTTTAATTTGATTGTCTTCTGAGTTCCTAAAGTCACTCTATAGCCGTAGTGGCTTATTCGTTGGAATCATTTTTAAAACCACAATGAAAAATGCTGGGAACATTCTGAGATATATTATTCTCAAAAAGAAATATCTTTTGAGAGAAAGAAGATGATAGAGGGTGCTTTGTAAAATATATAAATGGCTAAATTATCCCACCTTCTTTTTAATGAAGGACTACAGGCCCTAAACTGACTGCTCCTTGCTTATATGTGCTTTGTTGATCGATTATCTTCACAAATTACTTTACTGGGAAAACCTTACGGCTTTTTTTATGATTCTTCTTTTGTTTAGATGGGGCTGTATTAGTTTCTTACTGCGGCTGTAACAAGAAACATTGGCTGTCACTTTTCCTGGGACAGTACACAGAAGCACCTCTTTCTTCCAGATAGGGGTCTGTTAGACCAAAGAACAGTAGCGTCCAGTCCAGGTGGCTGAACTGATTAATTTATTGGGATTACTTGTAGAAGTACAGGGGGCTCAGGTAGTCACATTATTAAGAATCCCATTGCAGTTTGGGGATGACTCAAGAGAGCTGGGTCACTCAAGTCTTACAGTCTCTTCCCAAATGACAATTGGTTTCTCCTATGTGCTTTCAAGATAGGGAGGGGTCTCATGAGCTTTTACAAATGTAAAAGCTGAAACTCAGGTGACAGAATTTCTCCCCCAACACTGATGAGTGGTCCAGAACTGAAACCTAAGTTTGTTACCTTTTAACAGTGTTCTTGGCAATATAACATCCCTCAAAAGCAGCTACTAGCCAGCATTAATCAATTAAATAAAATAAAGTCTGTTTATATGCTTTCTCATTTAAATCTCAGATTTAGTGTATGCTATCCATAGATTAAAAAGTAGTGTTCACTTATTCTGGCATATAAGTCTATGTCTTCTTAATGAACAATTAAATCAGCCAATCCAAAGTTAAAACCTTCCCTACTCATTGGACATGCTCTAACATGTACAACTGGGAAATAGGCAGAACTCCTGTTTGCACATCTCAATGAACTCATTGAAATGATGTAAACGATATAAAATGACACATCCTTAATAATTCAAGGCTCCTGATGGTTTGGGGGTACACGAAACAACACTGATACAAGACAGCGTGGGACTACAGAGAGCAAAGTGAAGCCGCCCCATGTGGGAAACAAAGTCAAGGTGGAGAAAGGTCAGTGTGGACTTCTTAGAGGCAGTGGTTGTGAATTGGGTCTTTCTTGTTCAGAAAAAATACGGATATAAACTGTGGAAGCACAAGTTGTCCTAAGAGAGGATATGGTAGGAGAAGGTGTATAGAAATACCACCCAATGTTTTCTGTGAGCACAGCGCAGCCCTAAGTATAGGGACAAAACCCTACATATGGAGGACAAAGCTGAGGATAAGACAGTATAGAGATTTAAGTCTGATACTTAAATTAATGAAAATCAGCCTATTTTTTATCACTTTTTAATATTTAAGTGTGTGCATGTGTGTGTAGGTATGGGTGTGTGTGCGTAGGTGTGTGTGCATGTGTGTGTAGGGGTGTGTGTGCACATGAGAGCAGGGACACAGAGAGGCCACAAGAGGGTGCTGGATTCTCCAGGAATGGAGTTACAGCAGTTCTGAAGTGCAATGCTGGGAACTGAACTGGAGTCCTCTGGAAGAACCTTCAGTGCTCTTAGCTTCAAGCATCTCTCCAATCCCACAGTATGAACTCTCAGTGTTGAGCTGTTTCTCTAGTCTATTTTACCATCTTTTGGAAATATTCCTTCATATTTCTCTGTCATAGAAAGGGTTTCAATTGCTGTAAGAAAACACCATGACCAACAGCAACTTGGGGAAGAAAGGGTTTATTTTAGTTAAAGGTCCTTAACACAGTCTCATCACCCAGGAAAGCCAGGGTAGGAACTCAGAGCAGGAACCTGTTGGCAAAATTTGGTTCAGAGTTACAGAGGCTATGGGAAATTGCTGTTAACTGGTTTGCTCCATCTGGCTTGCAGGCTTTTTTTTTTCTTTATAAAAATAAAGTCCTTTATAAAAATAAAGTCCACAACACCTACCTGGGACTAGCATCCCCCACGATGGGCTTGTTCCTCCCACATCAATTACTAATTAAGAAAACACACCAGAAGCTTGCCCACAAGCCAGTCCAATAGGGACATTTTCTCAGCTGAGCTTCCCTCTTTCCAAAGGACTCTAGCTTGTGACAAGTTGATGTGCAAGTAGCTAGCACACCTAAAAATGAAAGTACCTTAGCATTATGGATACATTTGCAGACAGCCCTTTGGTCTGGGCAAAATTACAGAGGCATGAAACCACGTGCAGTCAAAAGAACAGCAAAGCTGAAACTATCAACTATCAAGCTGTACTTTGGCGTGTCTACAGCATGGACAAGTGGGAGGGATGAATAAGGAGGATCTGTGTATTTGGCATGTCTCCCAATTCACAGAAGCCACAGCGCCTCAGCCTTTCTTGATATCAAGTACCGTCATAAGAGGAAGCGGTGATTTGTGAATTAGAGAGCTGCTGACGGATGAGGTAGGAGGGTTATCCCAAGTGGAGGAGAGGAGCCGTGCCAAAGGGGAAACAAGGGGAGAGTAATGTCATTGGGAGCACCAGCAGGCAAGGTGGTCTGAAGGCTGTGGGAAGTGAGGCTGTGAAGGTGGGTACAGAGCAGATGGCCAAGGGCCCTGCTCATCACTTTGGATGTCAACTTTTAGCCTGGCTATTTCTAACAGGCTCTATGGAGTACTGGGAGATCCCTTTTAAAGGAGAGCTAACAAACAGAAGGATTTTCTTTGTTTATACTGTCCCAAATTGTAAACCTTGAGGCCAAAGATGGAAAGGTTTTGAGTGAAACAGAAAGAATCAGATGCAGTTTGGGGAGTGGCTCTCAGTCCGGAACAGTGGAGGATCTGAAGCAGCTGGGCCCCAGGCACACTGTGTGGACTGGTTACTGTCCACTGATCCCAGTACAGGCAGTGTCCTCTGACAATGGGAAATAGATTTCTCAGAATTGCACTAGAATTCTGAGGTAGTTTTCTAATTAAATTCCCATACCTGGAGGAATTTAGGGAGATTTATAACGCAGAAGTGAAGCAGGACCCACTCCACCCAGAAGGCTGGGGAGCTGCGGGAGGCCTCCATGGCACCTTCTGGTCACCTGGAAGTCAGCACTTCTGCTCCTCAGGCTTCCTTGCAGACTCCAGCTCTTCCATTTCAAAATGGACTGGTTGCTGTTTCTCAAATCCTCTGATCTCACTTCCAGATGCTTCTCTTCCTGGCTTCTCCTGTGTTTAAGAGGGCTGTCATTCTTCTTTTTCTTCCCATAATATTTGTATATTTGTAGCTTTCCTGGTCTTGATTGTATCAGAATATCTGCATGTATCTGATTACCAACCACCTTCAGCAGATCATTCTAGAATTTAATGCCAATTTATGCTTTAATCTCTCCATATAAAATATACTATTATGAACATATTCTGACACATATATAGTGAAAGAATAATTATATATAACATACATAAATCAGTGCTCATGTAAAGAAGTATGTTCACTTTCTTTTCCATCACAAATATTCAGTTTTCAAAGTTAGTAGGATACAGATAGAGTAATGGCCTTGGAAGGAAGATAGCCCTGAAGATGGAGAACCATGGTCCTGCTGAGAATTCATGAGGCCCTGCGGTAAGGCCGCGGCAGGTTAGTCCTAATAGAAACTGTATTTGGGATGCAAAATAAGTAGGACACGGCCCTGCCATATCAATTCTGAAGAGTGAAGAAGGGCACATCAAAGATAACGGCAGGGCTTGCAGCTCAGACTCCACCCACAAAGCAAAGGCAGCTGACAGCTCCACACCTCTCGTTTAAAAGCAATGATGTGGAAAAACATCCATCCACCAGAGCCAAAAGGATTTATCTCAGGAAAACTGGAGTGTAGAGTACTAGAAAAACTTACGGTTTTACCATAGAGGCCCTTTAGGAGAAACCGTGCTTGTGGGGGATACAGTGGACCCTCACTTCCATCTTATGCTCCTCCATGCTCTTTATTGTTCTGTGCAGAGCTGCTACGAAGGGGAGGTGACACACAGGCAGTGACTAATGCTTCACAACCAAACAACCAACCCACATTGTGAGGGTGGTGTTAGGTGCCTCTGCTGGGACTGTCTTCTGAGCGGATGGAGGATTCCTTCTGTGGTGGTTTGAATGAGAATGCCGCCAGAGGCTCATATATTTGAATGCTTGGTCCCCAGGTGGTCGAAATGTTTGGGATTAAGAGCTGTGGCCTTGTTGAAGAGGGTGCTGAGGCCTTGCTGAGGTTTCAAAAGACTTGTGCCATTCCCAGTTAAGCTCTGTCTCCGTTACTTGTCTGTGGATCAATATTTGATTTCTCAGCTGTTGCTCCAGCGCCTGCCTGCCTGACTGCCTGCCTGCCTGCCTGCCTGCTTGCTGCCGTGTTCCCCACCACGATAGCCATGGACTCACTCTCTGAATCTGCAAGCCTCTAAGACACTCTTCTATGAGTTGCCTTGGTAGTAGTGTCTTACCACTGCAGTAAAATAAAGTAACCAAGACACCGTCATACTGTCTTTCCTCTCGTCCTCTTGCCAGCAGCAAGGTCCATTAGTGACCATGAAGTGGATGCTGGCTGGGTCATGCCACTGCATTCCTGCAGGGCCTCATGAATTCTCAGCAGGACTATGGTTCTCCATCTTCAGGGCTGTCTTCCTTCCAAGGCCATTTCTCTATCTGTATCCTCCTAACTTTTAAAACTGAATATTTGTGATGGAAAAGTAAGTGAACATACTTCTTTACATGGACACTAATTTATTTATGTTATGTATGATTGCTCATTCACTATATAGATGTCAGAATATGTTCATAACTGTGCATTTTATATGGAGAGATTAAAGCATAAACAGATACAGAAATTTTAGAATGGCCTGCTGAAGCTGGGTGGTTGATCAGATCCATACACATATCCAGTCTGTTCTGAGGATAGCCAGAGCACTATTCCTTCCTCATGGATGTATCTCCTCGTTAGTAGCTCACTTGACCACATTACCAATAACAAAACACCGGTGAAACTATTTATAATATCTTTGGTCTTCAAATTGTGCAAAGCAGGAACGGGCTTCCATGTGATTCATGCTGAGGATTGCAATATTCAGACATCCATCCACTCGTTCATTCATTCATTCCTGTGGTGCTGAGGATTGCAATATTCAGACACCCATCCACTTGTTCATTCATTCATTCCTGTGGTGCTGAGGATTGCAATATTCAGACATCCATCCACTCGTTCATTCATTCATTCCTGTGGTCCTGAGGATTGCAATATTCAGACACCCATCCACTNAGGATTGCAATATTCAGACATCCATCCACTCGTTCATTCATTCATTCCTGTGGTCCTGAGGATTGCAATATTCAGACACCCATCCACTTGTTCATTCATTCATTCCTGTGGTGCTGAGGATTGCAATATTCAGACATCCATCCACTCGTTCATTCATTCATTCCTGTGGTGCTGAGGATTGCAATATTCAGACATCCATCCACTCGTTCATTCATTCATTCCTGTGGTGCTGAGGATTGAACCCAGGTACTTGTACATAGCAGAAAAGTGTTCTACAACTGACCTACAACTGGAATTTTGATCTCATTTAGATTGTATTAGTTTGTTTGAAAATACTTTTTATTTATTTTTAAACCAGGACTCAAGGCCCCTGAACTTAAGAGTTTCTGAAATCAGCACAACTATCAAGTCTCTCTCTACTCATGGCTTCCAGGACCCTAAAAAATTATTAAAATCAGTTTAGATTCCATCTTTAGAACCATCAGCCCCCTTCTAACAAAATAACCCAAAGGCTGTTTCTGGCAGTGAGAAGAGCCATTGCTGGTTCTCTGGGGTGGTATTGAATGAGTGTGACTTTCATAGAAAAACTGAGTTTAGAGTTCTGGTTCATTACTCAAGGTCTTGTGACCTTGAGTTTACTGTTCTCTGAGTTTCAACTTCCTCCTCCATAACTGCAGACGCTATAACTTGTTCCATGCTGTTTTTTCAAATATTAAATGGGATATTTATGTAAATACAACAGATAATGTGCTTACAAAATCACTACTTTTGAATCTCCTACTGGCTGATAAGTAGTCATCAAAGCAGATATGAATAATAGCTTGACCTTTATACAGACCTAGGAAAATCTCTGTAGATCAAAATATTTTACAGAAGGGTAGGACTTCTCATAACTTGACCAGCAGACAGCTCCCATCTATAAATACGGGTACTTTAGAAAGCTCCATTTCCCTCATATGTTCTAAAGATAGGATGGGGTTCTGCTCAGTTTAGAGTTTGTGTGCTGAGTGGTGAGGTAACTCCCACTTCCCAACAGGAAACTCTTTCAATGCCCATCCAAACATTCTGACAATCATCTGTGGCGTGCACAGGCTTGTCAAACACAACAGAGAACCCCTCCATCACCTAGCAGTACGTTATCTATGTATGAACAGCTAGTGGGAACGCCTCTGTCACTTGATTCCAGCGTGGTAAACCATTTGGGATGGTGTCATTTTTTTCCCTTCTCAAAATTGTGGTTAAATCAAGAACTAAGATGTTTTGATGAACTTATCTCTTGAAAATGTTTGTATTGTATTCTTAGAGAAATGAATATTTTTTTAGTAATTCTTCTGTTTAAAGCATCACAGAATTTGTACACGTTCAGTGACCTGATAACGTAGTTAGCCTGACATCTTCCAGAGGCATAGCAACCAATGGCATGTGTCATCGTCCTGAACATTAAACCCGCTACAAGGTGAGTGTTTGAGAAACAGAAAGATGGTGTTTTGGAGTAAGGAAAGTTGCGAACCTCAAAGTGGAGAGCCAAACCCATTTTCCTTACACTGATCTCTTGACCATGATGCTATGTTGTTTCAGATAAGTGTCTGTGCATCTCAACTCATCAAAATATTCTACAGTATATTTCAGTGATTCAGATTCTAAGACAGTTGAAGTTGAAACCTTTGAACAAGCATGAAACACTACAAACCACCTGATTTTCTTGGATCAAACAGAAATCAATACTGTGTATGAGGAAATAAATGCCTACTAGGAAGCAAATGTAAAGCATAAACTGAGAGGTCTGGTGACAATATCTGTCAACACTCTTCCCAATGGGTCTGGAAATCTTTTGATCACGCCTCCCCTAGTATATTTTCCCTCCTGGGAAGTGGAAATCTGAAGTTTTAATTTCCAAGCTCACATTCAGTGATGCAATGATTTACATATTCAGGTTAAACATGACATCCAATTCCATACCCTCAGTCCTATTCTCTGAATTCTAGATTCTCATCGCTCACTATTGGTTGCATACTCCTAAGTTTTCTACGTTAGCTTTAAGAAGAGGAGTCTATGTTTACATATAGACTCTATGGGCACTTGATGCGACCACCAGGAGAGTCACCAGTCCTGGTTCTGTCATTCATTTTCCGTGTGGGACTAGCAAAGCCTGCTCCATGAGAATATGGTGAAGATTAATCAAGTATGCTGCCAGAGCCAGGGAAATGCTAGTTATTGAAGTACCATGATTTTCACTTCCTTAGTTATCCAGAGTGAAAGCCATATTCCCTTTGTGGGCAGGTGGGGGACGTGGAGGAGAAGCTCAGGGAGCTGCATGCTTCGTATTTTCTCATGGAACACAATTTCTTCCTTTACCCCAACCCCATTTTGTCCTCTTGGCTGCCCCGCTACAATAGCGCTCTTCTCGTTACTTTTCTTCCACACTGTAGGTCCGTCTTTGACAACGGCCCAATAGAATTCTATTTGAAATCTTTCCAAGGACAGAGCTATTCTTCATTCTGGACTAATACTCCCTCCAATCCAGCCCCAGCCTACCTTTCTGCTTGGCTTCGCATTTCCTTGTGTGTTGACACACCGTGCTAAGTAAACCAGTCTGCTTCCTTCTGTGAGCGCTGTGCAAGACTCCTAACACCTGTGATCTGCTTCTGCCTCGTCAAACCCTATCTGCCCCTCTCAGAGTCTCTAGATGCACATAGGTTCCTGCCTGAGCAGAAATAAAGGACATCAGAAAAAAACACCAAATTTACTAATTCATGGTAAATAAATAAAGTGAAAAAGCAGAGGTCTAGAGTTTAAGAAAGATTCTGAATTAAAATGTCTTAAATGGCTCAGTTATTTTCAAATTCATGCCTTGTCCATTGGAGCTATAGGGAAACAACACACACTTGAAATCTGTAAAGAGTAACGCGCCCTCTCCAGTCAGAGTGCTGCTGCTTGAGAAACTGACACCCAGTTCTGTGTCTGGAAAGGACTACTCTCTTTGTCCCAGCCAGGGAGAGGAACACTGTTGTCCTCACGTGACTGAAAGGGACAAAGATGTTGGGGGATGGGGGGNGAGGGAGGGGGGATGGGGTGAGGAGCATCACCTGATCCCTCTTTAGAGGACTCAATCCCTCAAGAATTTATTGCTCTCCTAGAGGCTCCACCTCTTCATGCCACCCTCTTGGTATTCATGGAGAAGGACACACCCATCAAGATTGGAGGAGGTAGAAAAGGGTTTGCTGATACTTATTGTGAATGCTTGGGATATTTGCTTGAGATAAAATAGCCCTATTACCTAGATGGCTCTATTTCTTAAGAAATCTTGCATGACACCCCCCCCCAATAAAAGGTAGAAAACCAAAAAACAAACCCAAACCAAAACTAACAACCAGGGATTTCAGATTCATAACACTGCTTCTGAAGGAATTTTAATAACAAAGGCATTTTCTTTTGTCCATTAATGTACAACTATAAAAATGTAAACATTACTGAACCTATCCAATAATTTATTATAGCAAATGGCTCGGCCTTTCTTTCTCTGGCAGGGCTTGCACCACCATCAGAAAGAATCTCTGGCCATGTCTGTCACTGATGGGATACAGAGGCAGAGGAGCTCTAGTAAAGCAGGAGGGAAATCCTCCTCGCAGGGTCTGAAGATTGCCAGTTAAGACTGTTAGAGATTTCATAATTGTGTAATGCAATGGATAACACTGTAATAGCCATGCTGGACTTGGGAGTTCTTCAGGGGTGGGGTGGGTAGGAGATATAGTGTTAGAGTGACAGCTTTATCTAGCATGTGCAAGGCCCTAGCACAACAAACATCTGGTTTGGGGTTGGAGAAATGGCTCAGTGGGTAAAAGTGTTTGCTGGGCAGACATGAGGGTCTAATCCAAATTCTCTGAACTCATGTAAACAACAGAACGTGTGAGCGTGTGTGTGAGACATCTGCAATGTAAGGTGGAAAGAGTGTGTGTGTGTGTGTGTGTGTGTGTGTGTG
>LOJH01017835.1:0-11623 GCA_001685095.1 Ellobius talpinus
CCAAGCCTGCACGTGGAGGTCAAAGGATAACTTTCAGGAATCGGTTCTCTCTTTCCCCTGCTTTGAGGCTCCTACATGATTCTCCCGCCTCCTCCCATCTCACAGGAGGAATGCTGGATTTACAGATTTACTCGATTGCATCCAACTTTCACTTTGGGTCTGGGCTGGAACTCAGGTGGTCAGGCTCACACGGCAAGTGTTTTTATCCATGGAGCCATCTCCCCTACTCACCCGGAATTCCAAACATTAAAATGTTCTAGGGACTGCATGTCCAGGAGGCATCTAAAGACATTTTAACTGCTATAGGGATCTTATTCCCCACCATGACCCTGTCACAAAAATGTTAAAATGGCAACTCTACCTGCCTAGTTGCTTGGGCCAAATCCTTGCTTTCTCTCTTATATTCCAAGCCCCTTTCTTGAGTCAGGTTTCTCTCACATCAGATGCCCAGAGAGGCTTCTCTTACCCCACTTGCAAGCACGGCATTCACGCTGAGGATGTGGCACAGTGGTTGAGTGTTTGCCTACCATGTGCGTTGTGTGAATTTCAACCTTCAGCAGTGTCCGACGAAAAGTTAATAAAAACCAAAACTATAATAATTTCCCAATCTCCTCTGCCATCACCACCTATCCTTTTAGCTCAGATTTTGTTTTGTGTTTTTCTTTTCCTGTTTTTCAAGACAGGGTTTCTCTGTGTCATCCTGGCTGTTCTGGTACTCACTCTGTAGACAGGCTGGCCTTAAACTCACAGAGATCCTCCTGTCTCTGATTCTTGAGTGCTAGGAGGTGTGGCCTTGCTGCAGGAGGTGTGTCACTGGAGGAAGGCTTTGAGGTCTCTTGTCATTCCTGATGCACGATCTGCTTCCTGTTTGGGATCTGAGCTGTCTCGCTAGCCTGCTGCCATGCTTCCCCGCTGTGACGCTGGTGGACCTTTATCCTTCTGGAACTAAGCCTCAAAGAAAACCTTTTTGTAAATTGTTTTGGTCATGGTGTTTTACCACAGTCACAGAAAAGTAACTAATATTTTGGCTCAACTGACTTTTTTTTTAATAGCATGTCTCTGGACTGGGGTGTAGCTTAGCAGTCAGCACAGCATTTGCCCAGCAAGTACAAGATTTCGGTTTCCACCCCTAGCACTGAAAAATAAATAAAAAATAGCATGACTCTTTTTTCAACTCTAAAAATGACATATTTAATTGGTGTTTGTATCCTGTACCAGACTTTGAACTGGGTGCAGAACAGTCCACTGTGATACCTGGCTCTCTAGGGTGCTGTCAATATTTGGAGCAGAATTATTGGCACAAAATGGCTGCTTAACAGCCATTTGTTCGATGAGTGAACTCTACAGGCCACACATAGATGCTGTGACTGAAATCTAGTCTGTTGCCAGGTCAAAGGCAATAGACTTAGGGATGAGAAAACAAGGTTTGGGGCCTAAACCAGGCATAGCTTTGGGAGGTGGGCTTGTGGGTCTAAGACCATTTTCCTATCTATTAAGTGGGGTTTGGGTCTCTTCCTCCCAAACAAGACATTAGTAAAAGCCTTCTCTGAAATGCAATGTGCAAGAGAAACACAAACAGCTACTTACAGGAACATTTTCTTCCATTTAAAAATATTTATTGTATGTGTTTGTGTGTGTATATCTCATGTATGCAGGAGCCATGGATGTTAGAAGAGGGAGTTAGATTGCCTGGAACTGGAGTTATAGGTAGTTATAAGCTGCTATGTAGGTGCTGGGAACCAAGCCTGGGTCCTCTTTAAAAGCTGCAAATACTTTAACCACTGAGCCATCTCTCCAGGCCTTTTCCTCTCTTTCTCTCCCCCTTCCTTCCTCCCTCCTTTTTTTAGGCAGAGTTTCACGTCGGGTAGGCTTGGCATGGTACTCTTGCCTCGCCTCCCAAGTGCTGGGATTAAAGGTGTGTGCCACCATATCTGGTTTATGTTGCACTTGTACAGACTCAAAAAATACCAGGGCTGGAGAGATGGCTCAGAAGATCATTGGCTGCTCTTTTAGAGGTCCTGAGTTCAATTCCCAGCAACCACATGGTGGCTCACAGCCATCTATAATGAGATCTGGTGCCCCCTTCTGTCATGCAGGTATACATGAAAGCAGAACACTGTATGCATAATAAATAAATAGTTTTTAAAAATAGTAGAGGCTTGGACTGTAGCTTAGTGGTGAACTCATGTTTAGCTGTGGTAGAGGCCCTGGGTTGGACATTACCAAAAATAAAAAAACAACCAACCAACAATGAAGTCATCTGAACAGCTCTCTAAATGTACTGAAAATCATAAACGTGTATTCTTAAAAAACGGGCAAATTTTACAGTATGCACAGATTTTCTAATTCTACATATGGATGTAATGTAAAACAGCCCCAGATTTCAGGAGAAAATCACAAACAAATCTACACACACTAGGGCAGGAAAAAAAAATCAAGTTCAGTAAAAGCTCTGCCCTGGCGCTAGGAACTGAGCGGCTGGTAGAAGTGCTTACCTAACCTGCAAGGCCCTGGGCTTTTAATCCCCACGCAGAAAGGGCGAGGGCAACCGCATGCCCTGCCATTAGTTGAAACATGCCTTCCCACCACCAGGCTCGGAAGGAAATGCTCAACCACATTTCTTCACCAGGGCCAACCGGGAGGGGTATCTGCCAGTAAGCAACCGGCATCTAGCTGATGGATAGTGGGGTCTTTGCTGAAAGGGAAGGTTCATTCATCCTGACTCCTGTCGCCTCCTCACTGCGGGAGCCCCACGCTCCAGTTGACGCCCCTCTCAGCTGCCGCGCTGAACCTGCCTCGGGGTTCAGTCCTGAGGGGGCAGTATGTTCGACCGAGACTTTTAAATTATGGAAGGCCAAATTATAGTTCAGGGGTAGCGACCTTGTCTTGATCTTGTCTATACCAGGGCTGTGAATTGATCATCCATGTTGCTGGAATTGAGAGTCAGATCCTAGGCCCTGACAATCCAATAAACCAGGTTGGCCACCATCCTTAATAAGTTAACTAAACAAGTAATAGTAAACTACAGAAAACGGAGATTTAGTCAATGTGGTCACATTGGGAAGAGGGAGAAAGAGAAGTCTTATCTTCTGGATCCTAATATGAGGGTATGATTTAAGTAGAGGGTCAGACTATCACAGAGCTGAACAGTCAAGGCCAAGGGTGGTCCCACCCAGCACTGTCTAGGCTTGATCCTTGTGAGGTGATCTTAACCCAAACAAATTTCTACTCTGGCTAACACCAAGCAGCGTCTCCCAGCACGAGATTCCAGGGGAAAGTTCAATTCCCTGGGGTGCTTTTGTTTTTGTTTCTCGGCTAAGGGCTAACCTGAGGGGCACAATTGCCTCATTCCTGCTAGGAGGGTTATAGAAAAGCAAAGTTATCCCAGGTGCTCCACCACACTCTGGACTGTGACAAAGTGGAAAGCCGCGACTCCGGCTCCAGGTCCAGTACCCGCAATTAGCCCAAGGCCCGGAGAAGCAACGACGATCCAAAAAATCACGCAGAGAGACACGCGCAGCGCAGGACTCTGGCACAGCAATCAAGAAAAGTCTCCTTTCTGCCGCGGCCGGACCCCGCCCCCCCTACCGTCACGCCCCCTAGATATGATCTCTGGTTGGCTGAGAGCGGGGCGGGAAGCTCCCGGCCAGTCGGAGGCGGGCTCTGCACAGGCTCTTTCCACAGCCAGTCACAACCACCAGCCAGTCTTTAGCGACAATCTTGCTGGGCCCTCCAGCTCCCGCAGACTCTCCGGGTCCTCGGCTGTCAGCGGACCAACGACATCATTCCGGGTCGCCCGCTCACCTTCGCGGCTGGGAGCGGGGCGCAGGCGCAGTGACTGTATTTCCCCGGGAGGCTCCTCTGACCACGTGGGTCGTGCCGTCCGGTGCGCGCCCGCGGAGAGACTGGAATCTGTTCATCGTGGGTGGCAGACTAGTAAAGGCCATGGCGCCGGCGGGAATCCTGAACGGGAAGGTGGTCTCCGCGTAAGCACCTGCCATTGCTCATAGGGGTGGCGGGCTCAGGGCAGGACGTGCGGGATCTCCATGCATGCGTGTTCTGCAGGAGAGGTGCTCGTGGCATAATCAAATGGGCTGGGTGGGAAGGGAGGACATCGACACGGCCCCTAGAAGCTGGAAACCAGTTTTCTGAAGCCAGAGAAACATCCCCGGCCCAATGTATGATTGCAATCGACTGCCCGATGGCTGCACGCTTGTGTTTTGGCGGCAAGACCTGGCCTGATCTTGCTCTCAAAAGTGTGGCCGCTGGCGGCATCTTCCCAGACCAGGGCTGCTTGGAGAGGCAGAACTCAGAAACCCCGCATAGCCGCTTGCTTATAGTAATTCGATTGTGGCATGACTTGACACGGTTGTTTGGTGACAGAGGGTCTCTTTCTGAGTATTTTGTTTGTTTTGTTTTCTGACACGGTCTTTCCACAAGAGTCCTGGCTATCCGGGAGCTCACCCTGTAGACCAGGCTGGCCTTGAACTCACAGAGATCCGCCTGCCTCTGCCTCCCCGGTGCTGGAATTAAAGGCGTGCGGCACCACACCCGGCCTAGAGGATCTCTTCTAACCCAACACATTCCTCAGTACACCGATGACTGCATTTTACTTTCTCTTCCTCTGGTTAGTGCTCCTCTTTCAAGGTGTCGCACGTGGAAGGCAAGCGCTGCACACTGAGCGACCACCCCAGTCCCCGCATGCTTCACGCTTTAACAGCCCCCATCTGTCCTGGCACTAAACTTACTTTTTTTTAGTTTGGCTCCAGTGTGCTGACTCTCCTCCACAGTCCATTTGACCTCACCTGTTCTGGCGCTGCAGATTTGAATGCTTAACTAGTGGCAATGTTTGCCAAATGTACTCCCACAAAGTAACACCCTTTTGCTTTTGGCCCAGAGAGGGTTGGAAATTGAGCCATTTATTATGCTTAACCACTGGCCATTCCTTGCTTTTTGTTTGGGGGAGTGAATGTTGGGGAATTAGGAGAGTGGAGGAGCTAGAGAAAGGGATATTTTGTGACCTTATTGAAGGTTGCCTTTAGGACACTGGTTATTTAGTAACTGCTGTGGCTAACCGTAATTGTTCAACAAGCCCTTGGCTTTATCAGTAGAGGCTTTTAGAGAATGGTGGTGAAACCTACCCCAGGCATCATGATCCTTTACTGGAGGTTGGTAAGGTGAACAAAGAGGAGAAATATAAATAAATATCTGGTGTATCTTGCTCAAAGGCAAGGAAGAACACCACATTTTTGGACTAGAAATCCTAATGCGTAAATCTTAGTACTTTTTCTTTTTTGTTTTTATTTTTTTAAAGACAGGGTCTTATGTAGCCCAGGCTTGCCTCAAACTCAACTGTAGCTGAGCCTGGCCTTGAACTACTAATTTAGTGCTTACATCTTCCAAGTGCTAGGATTAGAGGTCTGTACTGTCAGGCTTTTTTCTTTCTTAAAATAAGCCTTCGTGTGGGGACTGGAGAGGTGGCTCGGGACTTAGGGGAACTTCTCATTGTTCCAGAGAACTCAGTTATTATCCCCCTGGTCAGACCGCTCACAACTGCCTATAACTCCAACTCCAAGGGAACAGAGCCGCCTTCTGGGTACCGATGCACAGGCATGTCATACACTTATATACACACATGCACATAAATAATAATTTTTAAAACCTTACTATGTATATTTGAGGTTGGCTCAATATGAGATGCGTATAGGCAGTAAATGCTATAGTGAAGTAAGCACATGGGTGGTCGCCTCACACGGTTACCTTCTTTTACAAAACTCACTAAAGTGAACTTAACACAATCCTGGATACAATATTTTTTGGGTATCCACAGTCCTCAGGCTTTCCCCCCCCCACACTCCAGACCTCTTATGTTTACACTGTTTCCTACTTTGTATTCTTTGGACTACATCTGCTCTTACCCCAGCCCTGTTTTATTCTCTAGCTGTCCGCATGGATTTAGACTGTAAGTGAGATTATCCAGCAGATTTCTTACATGTCAGGGGTGTTTCCTGAAGCATAGTGCCCTCTGGTTCCACCCATGTTGTGACAAGATCTCCTCTTTTAAGGATGGATGATATTCCACAGTTTATCTGCAGTCTCTTTATGCATTTGTCTATTAAGGCTGTGGCTATTCATTCAGTGGTGGAGTACTTGCCCGGCACATGCAATGCTCTGGGCTCAGAAGAGCACCTAATGTCCTAAAGCAGCCTTCAGGAAGGTCATGAACAACTTAGGTTGTTTCTATGTTTTGGCCATTGTGAATAATGCTTCATTTATCATGAGTACGCAGACTTCTTCATAAGGTTGCAATTTAATTTTCTTTGCTTACACATTTAGGAAAGGGTTTGTTAGCTCTGATCCTCTTTTGTTTTTAGTTTTTAAAATTTTGGTGGGGGGGGAGATGGCGCAATGGTTAAGAGCACTGGCTGTTCTTTCAGAAGACCCAAGTTCAATTCCCAGCACCCCTGTGGCAGCTCACAGTGTAACTCCAGTTCCAGATAATCCAACACCCTCACACAGACATATATATAGGCAAAACACCAATGCATATAAAATACAATATAAAATTAAAATTTTGATTTTTTTAATGGATACATATGCTGTACATATTTATAGAGTACTATGTAATTTTTTTAGGGTGTTTTTTTTTTAGTTTTTCAAGACAGGGTTTCCCAGTAGCTATGGAGCCAGTCCTGGAACTCCCTCTGTAAACCAGGAACTTGAACTCAGAGATCCACCTGTCTCTGCCTCCCAAGTGCTGAGATTAAAGGAGTGTGCCACCACCGCCTGGCCAGTACCGTGTAATTTTTAGAATTTATTTATTTTATATGCGTTGATATTTTGCCTGGCTGTATGTCTGTGTGAGGTTGTCAAATTCCTGGAATTGGAGTTACAGACAGATGTGAGCTGTCGTAGGGGTGCTGGGAACTGAACCTGGGCCCTCTGGAAGAGCAGACAGTGCCCCTGACCACTGACCCATCTCTCCAGCCCCATCCTGCAGTTATTTTTAAAACATAAATTAGCCCAGTTAGGTAGCGTGTACTGGCCTTACAGTTCCTTCAGTCTTCTGATGCTGACTTGCCTGCCACAGCAGGAGTGGCAGTGTGGGTCCAGGCCCCACCAGCCACTGGTGCTGGAGAGGCCTTGGTGCCAGATACCCGCAGCCCATTGCTTCATTTTGGTGGTTGTTGCCACAGTAGCAGAGATCTGATTTTTAAAAGGAAACTCCATGCTATCTTCTTTAGTGATCATATGAACTCGTGTTTCCACCAACGGTACCAGGATTCCCCTTTCTCTGTGCTTTGCTGTTTGTCCATAGGAGATTCTCTCCTTCCGCTAATGGATGGATGAAGGAATCCATGGGAGATTCTCTCCTTCCACTGATGGATGGATGAAAAAATCCATGGGAGATTCTCTCCTTCCGCTGATGGATGGATGAAGGAATCCATAGGAGATTCTCTCCTTCTGCTGATGGATGGATGAAGGAATCCATGGGAGATTCTCTCCTTCTGCCGATGGATGGATGAAGGAATCAGACTGGTTGTCAGGCTCATGCTGTGAGATCTTTTAATTGCTGAACCATCTCTTTGCCCTTGCCCTTTTAGTATACATCCTAATGAATGTGAAAAACTATCCCAGTGGTTTTAATTTGCTTTTCCCTCGGAAGTGGTGCTGAGGAGTGAGTGTGTGTGTGTGTGTGTGTGTGTGTGCCTGTTAGCTAGTTTAACTAGCTTTACAGCATGTAGCTTGCTGAAGTACATTGTTTCTACTTCTGAGTGTGTATATTCATATATATTCACATCTTTTACTATGCCCTTTTTTCAAAGTGTTCCTACTAGAAAGCTTGTCAAGAGCTGGGCAGTGGTGGAGACAGGCAGGTGGGTCTCTGAGTTCAAGACCAGCCTGTTCTACAGAGCAAGTTTCAGTACAGTCTGAGCTGTTACAAAGAGAAACCATGTCTCGGGGGGGGGAAGAAAACAAAACAAAATGAAGATTGTAAGAGATAATTTAAGTTTTCATCTTGACAAGTAAATGGGACTGAGTGGTATGGGTATGTTTTGATTGTGGAGAGGAAATTAAATAGTTATAAGCTCCATTTAAAAAATGGTTGGAGAGATGGCTCAGTGGTTAAGAGCAATGACTGCTCTTCCAGAAGATGTGGGTTCAATTCCATGTGCCCTCGTGGAAGCTCATAACCATCTGTAACTCCAGTTCCAGGAGATTTGATGGCCCTCCATGCATCAAGAACATACCTGGTGCATATATACACATGCCCAAACACCCACATGAAAAAAATAATGAAATAACTTAGGTAATATGTTATTTACCTAATAACATATTAGGTAAAGCTCATATGCAGTTTTATGTCTGTAACTAAAACACCTATAAACTTTTTCACTTCTTACTAGTTGGTGTGGTCTTAAGCAAATTTCTTGACGTCTGTGTTGTAATTTCCTCAGGCATAAATTAAAAGTAATATCTATTATTGGGTTTCTAGTGAAATGAAATGAGGGCTTTAGTTTTGTGAGGCAGGGTCTTTCCACATCACCAGGCTGGCCTTGGACTCAGAAATCCCTCCTTCCTCTTCCTCCCCCATGCTGGGATTAGAGGTGTGCACCACCACCACCCAGCTACCTAAATGAGTTCTTAACAGAGAAACACTGAAGAATCTTCTTTACACGTAGTCAGTGTTCAATATACCTTAGCTCTATTCACAGTCTATATGGATTTTCCTTTTGCTGGGTCAAGGACATCTCCTACCCTCACCCCACCCCTGGCCTTTGAGACTAAATCTAGAGCCTAGTACTTACTCCTGAACTATGATTTCCTTAATTCTCTTCTCTACTTTTTATTTTGTGATGGTTCCCAATAAATTGCCCAGGCTAGCTTTGAACTCATTCAATAGCTCTGGCAAGCCTCAAACTTGGTATCCTCCTGCCTCAGCCTCTAAGCTAGGATTCCAGCCCTCTGCCACTAGACTCAGCCTTTTTGTTTTTGTTTCTTGGGGGAAGGTTTTTATAACCCACACTATGCTGGAACCTGTGGAGGGGAAGGGGAAGGCCTGGGGATAGAGACAGTGATGTGTCCCTTCAGTGTTTACTTAGCGCTGTGTGTGTGCTTTCTTTATGCCAGGATATCTTACAAGCCCAGAACTCCAAAAGTGAATAAAATAAACAGCCCGAATCTCTCCCCTCATATATGGACATGATAAATTAGGTGTCAGGTGATAGAACCAGAGCCGGGAGGGAGGATCGCTCTGCTCTCACAGGTGCTTTCTGTGGTATGGGTTCAGGGTTCATGAAAACGAAGGTCGTATTTCTTGTCAAAGTGGCTTAGACTTGGGCTGTGAGCCTATCAATGTTGTGGAGAAGAAGGCTCTAAGCCAAAAATAACCCGTGCCTTGGACCTTTGACCTCCCTAGTTAGTAAATACCTGCCTTGGGTCAGCAGGGGTGGCTCGTGGAAAACTGAGTGGCCCTCTTTAGGTGACGAAAGCTCACAGTGGAGGTGAAACTTTCCCCCTGCATAAGTGTGAACACTAAGAGGGCATGTGGCACAGGGGAGGGTCTGCTGGTGTCAGGGCCACCTTGCTATGGTTCTTAGCTGAGAGCATCATTCTCCCAGGGGTCTGTTCTGTTTTCTTGATCTGTTTGGCTTTCTGAAACTCTTGTTTGCTTGTAATTAGTCCTGCATTCTTGGTTAGGGGCGCTTCCTTTAATTAATTCCTCTTTCTATGAGACTTCTTAGACTGAGTGTGGTGGCGCACATCTTTAATCACAGCATTTGGGAGACAGAGACAGGTGGATGGATCTCTCTGAGATCCAGGCTAGCCTGGTCTACAGAGCTAGTTCCAGGACAACCAGGGCTACAAAGAGAAACCCTGTCTCGAAAAACAAAAATAAAAGCGGGGGGGCGGGCGTTTTTTTAGGATTCATTTTGTTTTTAATTGTGTGTGTTTGTCTGTCTGTGTGCGTACCAGTGCCCATGGAAGCCAGGAAAGGGTGACAGACCCTCCTCTGCAGCCATCAGATGTCGGGGCTAGAGACCAAAAAGGTGCTGAGCTCTTGGCCCTATTACTTGAGGTTTTCCTTTCATCTTCTCTAGAGCAGAAAATTTTTTTGGTGGTGTTATGCCCAAGTTTCTGGTCCCCAAATGAATTCACAGAGCTGGATTTCCGATGCAAATTACATGAGAGTTTTTAATAATAGTCAAACTTAAGTTTGGACCAACACCTTTCCAGCACCCCAGCATGGTGGGTGCAGAAAGTGTGGCAGGGAGCCCTGGAAGGGCAGAACTTTTAAAGGGGAAACGCCGTAATCAGGGGAGCTCATGTCTTATCATCTTGGGATTGGGTAAGGAGGACATAGGATAAGGTAGTTTCTGAAACCATTGGTCAGCTTTGGGCCATGAAAACCTAACACTGACAAGGTATCTTCAAGGACAAAATGACTCCCAAGAACATCTGGACCTCGTTACATTTTATGGCTCTGCTCCCTACCTTAATTGGTCATTTTTAGGGCATCTGTTCACATGTCTGCTATGGCAGCGCATTTCTGGAGCTGAGACCGCCCACCCCTGAGCTCAGTACATGGCTTAAGATGAAGCCCCTTCTTTAAAATGGAGTTTGCAAAGTCAGATCCTCACAGTGTAGTGGTGTCCTACCCTTTTTTCCTCTTCAAGCAGATATGTTATAGACTTCCATGTTTAGATGGCGATGATGTCCCAGTTTATAGGGGACTTGTGGCAGCTATTCCTTGTCACCACAACAAGCTCTGACAGCCAGATCTGCGGTTTGGTCATGGTAGATAGAGACTAAAGCTGGTGTGAGGCCCGTGCTGAAGACCCATTGGCGTGACTTCCTTATTGGCACATAGTCGGTCACAGCCCCTTAAGCTCTTTGCACGCAGAGCCGTCCCATCTTGTCTCCTAACTGTCTTGCAACAAAACAGTAGCTTATAAGCCAAGTGTTTTGTTTGGCTTGCAGAATTATTTTTAAAAATTGCAACACACTCGTGTCTGAGATTATATTGAAAATCTGGGTGTCTGACTCTTTGAAAGACAGTGGAGAGTTTAGCGTGTTGTGTTCTGCATTCTTGCAGTAATGGGCATTGAAACTGGCAGGGGCAGGGGGTTCTGTGTGCCAGCCAACAGCCTGGCCCCTGAGCTACATTCCCAGCTCTGTGGTCTGCCTGTCTAACGTCAGAGGCTTGTTGGAGCTGAGCAGGTGCTAATCTGCTCCTTCCTGGAGTAGGGTAGCAGAGTCAGGACTTCGTTGTTCAAGAACCTTACCCTTCCTGCATACACCAGGATTCTGATAGTGTTCATCTGTTACCCTTCTCAAACGAATTTATAACCCATCTGTATATTTATTTGCTTGTTTGTTTATTTATTTTGAGGTTAGGTCTCACTCTGCTTCCACCATGTGGGTTCCAGTGATTGAACTCATGTTGTCAGCCTTGGCAGCAAGCTCTTCTGGGCTATCTCATTAACCTGGGATTAGGGCTCATTCTGTAGCCCAGGCTAACCTAGAATTTATAGCAATTAGGATTATAGGCATGAGCCACCATGGCTGTTTTGTTTTTGGTTTTTCGAGACAGGGTTTCTCTGTAGCTTTGGAGCCTATC
>LOJH01017836.1:11779-22079 GCA_001685095.1 Ellobius talpinus
CACACACACACACACACACACACACACACACACACCACACCACACACACACACACCTCGTTTAGACTAGGGATCACAGCAAACTCAGTAAGACAACACTTAACTGGATGTCAAGGCCAAACACATACTCAAAAACAGTAAACCTCTGATTAGAGCGAACCAGGCAAGGAGTTAAAAAACCAGGAGGTCTAAGCAGGCTTCCATGGAAACTGTGTCAGGCCTGAGCTGTGAGAAACACTGAAGGGCATCCTCGAGTGTGTGCTTCAGCATTTGCTCCAAGACACTCTGTCAAAAGGGCAGGAAACGACTCTGGAGCTCTTGAGGTTCACAGGAGGCAAGATGGTGATTCTCCCAAGGAAGCCTGCTCCCATGCGCACTGTCTTCTCAACGCTCACTGGACAGCTGCTACTTGACGGGCATTTCAACAGTGACTGTAACATCTAACAAGCCTACTCAAGCTTACTGCAGCTCTACAGAAGCCTTGGCTCACAAACTCCTCCCTGTGGATGTTGCTTTATTACAAAGTGCTTCAGTAGCCAGGCAGTGATGGTGCATGCCTTTCATCCCAGCACTTGGAGGCAGAGGCAGGAGGCCTCTGAGTTCAAGGCCAACCTGGTCTACAGAGTTCCATAACAGTCAGAGCTACACAGAAAAACCCTGTCTCCAAAACCAAAAGGACTGTCTCAAGCCTTACCCAACACTTGAGAAGCAGAGGCAGGCAGATCTTTGTGAGTTTGAGGCCAGCCTGATCAACCCTGTCCCAAAACAACAGAAAGATTGTGTCATGGACTTGGAGATCACCAAGTATCTACCAGTGAAACCAGGGACATCTAATAGCTTATTCTTAAAGTTAATTGTAGAAGAACCAATTGTCTATGAACATTCTTCATTTCTGGGCAACACACAAAGACCAAATAAACAGGATGAAAGAACTGAGCAGTTCAAAACAGCTCACAAAAGTCCAGGACTGCAATAACCCAGAAGCACAGCATGGTGGTAATATCTAGATAGCACTCTTTCAGTATATCCCGACCCATCTGGAAGGAGAGCCAATGAACACACGCCACAGCAGCAGGGGCCGGCGCTGCCCAGTTCCACCTTTCTTCTGACTCGTCTTTCTTAAAGTCCCAAGCACTAGGCCAAAGATCACTGTACACAACCCCCACTCATCACACAGGACGGAATGGGAAGAGATCAAAGGAGACTGACAACTCCAGAGCAGAGTTCATTCAAGATGCCCCTTCCCAAACAGAGCCATCCTACACCTTTAGTGCTAGCACCTGGGAGGCAGGGGCAGGAAGAGCTCGCGTTTGAGACCAGCTGGACTACAGCCTGTCTTAGCTAACGCCAACCCCTGGAACCATAACACACCACCATGAACCATGGGCATTATCCAGGAATATCTGGGATGAATCCAACAATCTAAATGTGAGAGAGGCTCCTAATTTAAGCCCTCAAAATGAACAAATATATAATGTGGTCAACTGCTTAAGACGAGAGAGAACACACATGAACCCAAAATCTAGGACTGGAAAAATGACTCAGCAGTGAAAAGAGCTTGCTGCTCTACAGGAGACCCATGTTCAGTTCCTAGCACCAACATGGTGGTTCACTCTAGCTCCAGGGCATCATCCAACATGTTCTTCTGGTCTCTGTGGGCTCCTGCACTTACAGGGTGCACATAAATTCAAGCAGGTACTCATATACACATAATCCTCTAGAAATATTTTTAAAGTTGAAGATCCTATAGATGAAAGCTAGACTTGAAAACTAAGTGTAGAATCCTCAAACAAAAGATGCTAAAGACCAGGGACCATCCTGGGCACATGTAACGCCAGTGAAAAAAAAAAACTTGCAGCATCAATTGACTCAAAGCACTGGGATTCCCTGTGGATACCTCGCCACCCCCCCAACACCCAGCACGGCTACAGAGTAGTATTTAAATGTTCCTTTTGACAGGCACTCAAATATGACCACCAGAGAAATGTCATTGCAGGGAGGCAGTATTTGTAAAATTCACCCCTAAGAACGTCAAAGAATGCCACTAACAATCCATGGGTATGGAAGGACCAACCAGAATGATTAAGATACATTTTTGAGATTGCTACAAAATCTTCATCAAAAGTATTCAAATTCAAGAGACAAATGGGAATCAAATGCAAAAATGAACAAAACAAATGAGCAGGCAAACTGAAAGTTCTTGAAAGTATTTTACTTCAGATTGAAAAATGAACAGCTTCCATGCTGTTCATTCCAGATACACAGTATTCACGAATACAATGCTGGCCATCTGAGGAAATGTATACACACCTCAATTCTCCTTCATGCTTTTTCTTTTAGAAAGATACTGTTTACCAAAAAGAAACGTCAGCAGTACAGGAAAAACTATTTTCCCAATAAATTTACGAAAACCTAAGATTCCCAATGGAATCAAGATTATCTTCCCGCTACCACCACCTTAATATAATCACATGCTTATTGGACACTAATATTCCCACCCTAAGAGTACATTTACTTTCAACAATGAGGGTGACTCTTTAAAAAAACTTCAGTGTGGTAAATGTAACACAGGTCTCTGCAGGTGTTAAGTGTCTGAAATAGGCAGCTAATACTGGATTTAATATTATTTTATAAATAATTGTTCCCTTAGCAGTAAACATAAGTCTACACATTCACAAGCCCTACAAAATAAATACTGTGATTATGCACAATGTTATGACAAAGTAGTTTCAAAACAACAAAACTTCAACATCTTGATAAAAATTCTGATCAGAATAAAATGTGACTCTAAAATTTAAAACAGCCAAAATGATATCACATTTAAAATCTTCCAGTTTACATTGTACTGTGAGTTTCCAGTTGTGGAACACATTTTCCCATTGTAAATTAAAATATGAACATATTGAAAATTGTTAATTTCAGCAATGACACCAGTTTTGGTCTTACTTTATAGCATTATTCTTGTTACAGAAAGTTGCACTAAATGTCCATTAACGGTCTGATTGGTCTTCAGTATTTCATAAGTGTATATAAAAGAAATCTCTAAAAGCCAACAGTACTTCACACATACACATATAAAGGAATCTCATCTCGGAAATGGCCATACTGAACAGAGCCACACACACACACTGATGCTAGACACGAGGGCTTTCACCTCCAAAAACCACTTTGATGACGAGTGCATATAATGTTAAAGATCCCACCTGAGTCTCAGACTCAGCAGGCAATGAGTAACAGGAGTATACGTTTGCACTCCCAGCTGACCACAGCCAAAAGTTACAGGATGATTAAAACAAGCCAGTGTTTACCAAGTTTAATTAAAGACAGCAATTCCATTAACAGAGAGGAGAAAGAATGGGATGCCAGAAGTATTTGGTCTTAATAAGGCAATACAAAAATCGATCCATTATCAAAGACCATTTAATTTTTAAAGATTGACAATACCAAAAGCATAAAGTGGAGTATAAGAAAATAGATTTTTTATAAGTGTGATTTAATTAAAGCTGTTTACAGTTACTCTCTCCCGCAATAGTAAGCATGAACTTAAAAAGAATGAAAGATGACACCACAAGCACATAGCACACAGGGTCAGAGGAGCCAGCATGCGAGGTCTGTGGAGCTAGAGGTCGCATTGACAGGAACAGCCCAGGCCCAGGGTGCTTTTTGTTTCCTATGAGGAAGAGAAGGGAGGGAAAGAGACTGTGAAGGAAACAAACACACAGTCCTGCTGCTGCCCAGCGCCCAAGAAGACAGCAGCACTGTAGAGGACAGCTGAGCTGATTCTCAGAGATGACTAGAGGATGTTCAGTGTATACACAAAGCACACAGTACATTTTTCTCTTTTTTACAAAATAAAATAAACATTATTTGCCACCATAAACCTTTTCTTTAGAGAGGAAAGAATTTTGCAGCAGGTCACACGGGTTCAATGAAGTCATTTCAATGCCGAGGAAAACAAACCAAAGAACAGAGCTAATCACTTCCCTGCATGTGAGTTAGAATGACAATTCAGATTATTCTTCAAACTAATCCTGAGAAAAAAATCTGTTTACAATTCAAACAGTAATGTTATGTAAAAAGTATTAACAAATCCACTATTACAAATATCAATTTCCTATATGGTCTTCTATATATACACACACAATAAAATGGCAAATATATGCAAAATTATTTTTAAAAAAACCATGCACAAATCACTTTCCCTCTTGGAGTCTGACTTCCTATGAGATGCTCTTGTTGGCCTTCCCACCTTTCTCCTTGAAACTGCTTTTTGTTCCTATCACCCTCCCCACACTGAGTCCTAGTCCCTATAACTCTGCATAAAGCCAATGAGAAATATATTTATTTTACATTCAAGCTTTAAATCTTAAAATGACCCTGTTGTAGCACATGACTTATCAAATAAGCAGCCTTTCCCCCCCTTTTTTGCTTGCTTTTTGTTTTTGCAGTTGTCAATCTTCATGATCCATTCCGTGGCGAGCTGGGAAAAAACGCAGTTGCTAAATCAACGTCTGAACAGTGTGAGGCTCCTGTTGTCCCAGGAGTCCCTGTGCGACTGTCCTGAGCACGAGATCATTGCACACAGAAGACAGTCCATCGCATGGCGCCGACTATCTACAAAGGTCTGAGAGGGGCGCGTCCCTCTTGTGTTTCCTCTTTTTGCCATGGTAATACTGAGTATTGGATTTGCCTTGATGCTGTTTGCTTGTCATCAAGGAACCATGGCTTGTTTGGGCTGTACCTTGGAATCCCTTGCTGGAAGAACGGAAGAGCCTTGCTGATCCATGCTGTAGAAGAAGAGAGCAGTGAGAAATGCAGCAGCTTTCCACTGGCAAACCTGAATTCAGGGGCATGCACACCACCTACCACAGATCCTTCCACCCCCACCTCGTGTAGCCAATCCGAGACAGTCTCATTATCACCCTGGCTGTGTGTGTACAACAGCCAGCCGGCTGGCCTTGAACTCTCAGAGATATGCCTGGCTCTACCTCCCAAGTGCTGGAATTAAAGGGGTGTGCCAGCACTTTCAGCTACCAGAGACTGGAGGCTGGAAAAGGAGGTGAGCTCTCTAAAGAATAGACCCCTGACTTCTCTTCCGACAGCATGCATACAACATGAATGCTTGCTATAGGGTCCCTACCACTCACACCACTACCAGAAGAAGTTGTCAGACCTACACAGTTTACAGGCAGGTCAGGGGCAGTGGCTGGCTGCTCCTTCCTTTCCTGTTTCCGATGTCAGCCCCTGTGATTTCCTAATGACCTTCTCTTGGTCAGCCCTGTCACTACTCCTCAAATGCATTTGGTGCTTTAACATTTTGTAATAATTAACATAATATTCATTGGAAATTTAAAAAACATGCTATTTTTGTTATCATTTTATAGATAAGGTAGGTATAGAACTAAATCCATCCTGCAGATGAGACAAGCAACACAGAGGGGTTAAATGAAATGTTCAAGGCCATATTCCCCATAGCCGATAAGCAGGAATTTAAAACTTAGGCCAATCAAAAAAACCTGAAGGCGTGCTATCAAACATAGAGTATGCTATCCTGCATCATTATGATTTCTGCTTTTTCAAGTTGTGTTTCATTACTTACTCTTATTAGGGCAGAATTAAATTTTAATTAATTAGGATAAGTTTATGTGGTTTTACATTCATATGAACACAACTGCTACCTGAGCTGTCCATGTCCATCAGGATATGTTAACAAGCGTTGATAAGTTAAACCCATGAAATAGCAGTGTTTAGTAGAGGCATGGGAATGTGTGAGTCTGTTGGAGCTTCTAGACACAGAGAGAAGCAATGCCCTGAAAAATTTAAGCTTATTAACTACAGCAAGAATGGATAGGATTGGAGTAGGAGGCCCTTCTGTATTTGTGTTGCTTTCATTGGTTAATAAAGAAACTGCTTTCGGCCTGGTGATAGGGCAGATAGGGTAGGCGGGAAGACAGAACAGAATTCTGGGAGGAAGAAAGCAGAGTCAGAGAGCTGCCATGCTAAGTCTTTCCCAGTAAGCCACAACCTCGTGGTGAACTGATTAATAAAAATGTGTTAAATCACAGTTTCTGTGTGATTATTCCAGGTGTAAGCTAGCTGGGTGGCCGGAACAAGGGGCCCTGCTCCTTGCAACACAGGATATTCATCCCTGCTGAGAGACTATCTGGTACTGAACACTAACAATGATGAACACAGATTCTGCTCACCTGTGATTTGTTGGTGCTGTTGGGTGTGTTAGTGGTTTGGGTGCTCTGCACTTTTCCGGCTGCCTGTGAGACCTCCAAGGAGACATCCTGTGAGCCTACCCGGCTGCCAGTGGGTGGACGGCAGAGCAGCTGTTTGGGGGTTTTGCATGGCGTTGCATCAGAATCCTAATACAAGTTACATGGATTATATAAAGCAATATATTAGTAATTTTCATATTCAGTACGCAGAAAGGCAGTACGTACCATCTAGTGTAAACAGACACATTTGGGAACTAAGGAGGCTTTCCTTCAAATGCTGTGTGTGGGAAGGTATGTGCATCCAAGCATACACAGAGACCAGAGGATTATGACTTTTGCGCTCTTCCTCTATCTCTTTCCACTTTGTAAGACAGAGTCTCTCGCTGCATCAGAAGCTTGTCTCTGATGCTAGAGCTGCAGCACACAGTCATGCCTGGTTTTAAGTGGATGCTGGGTATTCCAACTAAAACCCTCTAGCTTATACAGCAAGCACTCTTTCTCACAGTTATGTCCCCAGTCCCTTCTCCAAACATTTGAAGTGACCTATTTACAGCTCACACACTGGCCACAATTGTGAATGGGTCTACTTCCATCCTAGTTGACATGAGCTTTTATTTATGTGATCAAATTACAGAACCATGGAGGACCACAACAAAGAGGGTGGGGCTTAGGACCCAGGCATGGCCGAACATCTTCACTCAAACACAAAATAACAAGTTTTGCTGTTGCTGTTTTTTTGTTGTTGTTGTTGCTGTTGTTTTTTAAGATAGGGTTTCTCTGTGTAGCTCTGGCTATCCTGGAACTTGCTTTGTAGACCAGGCAGGTCTACAAACTCAAGAGATCTGCCTGCCTCTGCCTCTCGAGTGCTGGGATTAAATTAGGCTTGTGCCACCATGCCCAGTACAAGATGACAAGTTTAAGGGGCTCAATCTGCGAGTCTAAGATGATGAGGCTTGTCTAAGTCCCACCTAGCTTCTTGGCTGCTTTATGCTGGCACCCTCCCTGACATGTCAGTTAGAGCTCAATCCCTTATTCTCTCTTCTCAAGGTAGTCTTCTACCTCTGAATTCTGTACCCTGCTGTAGGCTATCTAGTGTAACACCCACTCCCCCTCTCAAAGGACCATTCTAAAATCCACAGACAAAGGGAAATCCTGCACATGAATATCCATGACACCATAATGATATGCTACCATCCATCAATGTGAAATTGTATCTTTTGAGACATAGTCTTATTTAGCCCAGGGTGGTGGCCTCAAGCTCAATATGCACTGGAGAGTGTCTTTTAACTCCTGCCCCTGCCTCTACCCTCCCTAGTACTGGGATTATAGGCTTGCACCCCCAATGCAGTGCTGGGGACTGAACCCAGGGAGCATGCAAGGCAAGCACTATGCCTCCAAGATCCTACAGACTTTTGCAATCAAAGAAAAGGCAAACCTACCTTAAATTTTAATTAAGTAGACTCAAAATTTTCTTTGATTAAAAAAATTAACATAAGATGTAACTCACCACAATTCAGACAGAGGTGGATTAGAGGTTAGGGGAGAGGCCACTAAGTAACACGGGCATTTGTTTTTATTTTTGGTTTGAATTTTTGAGATGGTGTCTCTCTACATAGCACTGACTAACCTCAAATTCACAAAATTCTGCCTGTCTCTGCCTCCCGAGTGTTGGGACTGACAGCATGTGCCACCACATACGGCTTGAAATATCTTTGAATTAAAGTGAAAACAGCTGTATAACACTAAATACATTAAAAACGACTAAACTGTAATTTAAAAAATATTTTTATTTTATTTATGCATGTGTGTTTATGTGTATGCTCTGTGTGTGTGTGTGTGTGTGTGTGTGTGTGTGTGTGTGTGTCCAGAGAGGCCAGAAGAGGACCCTGACCCCTGGGAGCTGGAGTTACAGACAGCTGTGAGCTGCTGGACACTGTTGCTGGGAACCCTGAAATGTACTTATTAAATGGTGAACTTTCTGATATGCAAATTAAAAATTCAATTAGGAAGCTCAAAAACAAGAACAAACTTAAGAAAGTCAAAGAATGTTAATTCTAGCACTTAGGACATCGAGGCAGATCTCTAGGTTAGAAGCCAGGTTGGTATACACAGTGAGTTCAAAGATAGCCAGGCTACACAAAGAAATCCTGTTTAAGAACATTTAAAAAAATAAAAAATAAAATAAAACAAAGAAAGTGAAAGAACAAAAAAGAATTTTTTATGCTGTGCAGTGGGAAACCCTGTCTCAACAAAAAGAAGCCTTACAAATATTATATACTGTGTGATCACATTTTTATGAACTCCTACACATAAAAAGTATACTGTTAGAAAATCCTTTAATAAGGATGTCCTCTGGGAGTGAGACTGGGGACTGCTGGTGATGAAGCATCTCCTGGACTGATTGGGATATTCTCTCTCTATCTTATTTCTGGGTAACATGAGTGTGGGTGATAAAACTTAGAAATGTGAGTAGATTCCCTTTAAAACAGACAAAGAATAAGCAAATAATCTAAATGCTGTTAATGATGAGCACTACTGACGCTCGGGTGAAGGTAACAATACCTGCTATCTTCTCTGAAATTGATCAAGGAACAGAGGGTTAGGAAGCAAGTAATGTAACGGTTAAAGATGTCACTAAAGAGCTTTTACTTTCACCATATTTTGAATTTTCTTTAGAAAAAAATGTTAAGAAGTACAAGAGTAAAAGCTATTGAAATTTCTCTGCTGGGAAAGGAAGCAACATTCACCTCTGAGTAGCTAACCCTACAGAGAGCAGACAAGGCATCCAAGCGTGGGGCCACATGTGTCATACTTACCACATCACTAGAGCTGGACTGCGTGGCAGAAGAGGAGGACACTGGACCTGATGAAGAGTTTGAAGAGTGTTTACTAAGAGACTCCGAGGCTTTACTTCTACATTTTCCAAGGGCTTCATTTTCTTCAGACAGATTATTATTACACTTATCTAACTGCTGAGTATCTACTATCAAGGGAACACCATTTCCTGAAAAAGTGGCAAAAGATTGGAAAACGTTTCTTCCCATTAAAAACACACAACACAGAAAAAGCCCTAAAACCCATTCCATCATCAAGGAAAAAAGGTCTTACCATTGCATGATGGCTCAGACCTATTCTGCAAGCCCCACTGTTTTGATATCCAATCTCTATATGTGGCAACTTCATCCGTCACTCTAATTATTCTACCTAATATGCTGCATGGGGTTAAAAAAAACAAGTATGTACATTAATTTGAAGACAAGAAGTGACAACCACTTTTGACACAATGGGTTGATATGGGCTAGACGTTTACCTCTCTGTTTCGTTGTTGGGATAGTACTTTGCAATTGGTGATACAGCATGACTCAATACCACATAGGCATAATCAAAGGCCTGTTTCACCTGCATGGCCCCATAGGAACTCCTTCCAACATCATTACCTTTAAAGAAAATGGGTACAGAGAGAAGTAAGCCTGGCTGGTTAATATGAACAAATGCTGATGAGCAATAGCTGCCTGCATACACATTAGCCAACAAAGATTTTCCTATCACATATTCAAAGAAACAGCTCACTATTCTCTCCTCAAATAGAGCCAAGCTAAACTAAAAACAATGGTGCTGTCTGCTTGTTTTTATTTGGTTGTTCTTTGTCTACATTAGCTATATACGTACTTCCTATACATGTAACTTCTTTCAAGCCACTCCCAAAGTTAGGAAAGTACAGAAGGGCTACACAAAAATCATTAAGAAGCAGTCTGTAGAGTATAAATAAAACAGCAATCTCCTGGAACCTTTCTGCCCATGCTCACTGCTGCCTAAGGTTTACCTCCCTTAAAGCCCTGCTCACCACTGGCTGGAATACTCCTCCACAGGTATTACAAACCCACCCCCAAAGTAGATGCCTCTTCTACTTGGTTTTAAAGGGGTCAAGTGGATTCTACCCCCAACTTATCTGGAGTCTGCAACAAAGTGTTTTTCTCCCTGCCCTCGCCATGTGTTTGTTTATTTGAGTATGGTAAGAAAATATTTTGAGGGCTGGAGAGATGGCTCAGAGGTTAAGAGCATTGCCTGCTCTTCCAA
>LOJH01017840.1:0-20819 GCA_001685095.1 Ellobius talpinus
GTATATTATGTCACATAATGGTAATGAATAAAGTTAGGAGTGAAAAAATTAAAATGCTCTGCCTGTGTCTCCTCATGGAAGACTAATGGCAGACTTCCTGTTGGTTTCAGATAATCAGAACCAGGCTTCTGAAACTTCAGAACAATTATGCTGGGGACTACACAAAAGAAATCAAGCTGTGAGATCATAAACCTATGTATTTAACCCATGGATTAGCAGGAATAAAATGGCATGTCAGTTCTTAAATAAAGCAGTTATGGCAGATAGACACAAAGGAGAATCCAGCAGCCTTAATAATTCTGCCTGTCTCATGGATGAAGTCAAACTGGACAGCTTTTAATTCTCTCTTGGTTGTTTTAAAAGGAATTGCTATGTACACATCAAGCTTATAAAGAGACCAAAATGACTTTAATACAGCCTACTACCTTCATTTATCAGCCTGCCTACCTATCCAGCCACTTCTCCAGGAAATATTTATTATGTAGCCACTGTGAAGGAAAGAGTTTGGCTCGTACCAGTATTGGCAAATGCCTTAGTTGAGAAATAATTACACATCACTGGGATGTGGGCTACAAAGTTGAGTGAAACTGCTATGGGAAACTCAGATTTTATTTACAAGAGGGAATGGGTTTCAAGTTAAAGGGCAAACAGCCCTCAGTGCTCAAAACTTACAGTTGTTTTTCTTCCACATAAGAAACAAAAACACTTCAAAACTACTGTGTAATTCTGAACTGTATCACCAGTAAACAAACAGAAACCCTTCCCATGGTAAGGAATATCAGTAGTGTTTATTTCTGAATCTTATTGAAGTTTACTTCATTTTATGATGAGTCACATTTCTTTTTCCTTTGCTACTAACAGAGGTTCAGAAAAATCTTGTGGGTATGTTTCATATAAGGCAAAAAAAGTCCTCTAAACTGGAACATCTAGTGGTCAACTGGCTATCACTTAATGTTCCACAATTACAACAAACTCAGTCTGGTGAGGCTGAAATCTAGGCAGACTCCCAGGAACCAGACCTCTTTCTGTCTTCTGACTTACAGTGTCACCATTTACCTCACCGCTGAAGCTGGAAATGGGTACTCATCCAGTCCCTGTACTTTTTTGGGGGTACTCTCATCCAGTCCCTGTACTTTTCGGGGGTCACTCTTCACTTTGGTCATCAAATTATTGCTTCTATTTTCACAATAGGCCTAAAACTCTTCTTTTCATCATCACTGCCACTGCTGAATGCCACCCTTCATCATCAAGACCCCAAAATGATCTTCCTGCTTTTGGACCTGCTCTGGTCCACAACTTCCTAAACGATAGGGTCTGACTTGATACGGGGTTTGTGTAACTGAATGTGGGGATCATGAAATGATTTTTTTTGCAACAGTAAATATTTATGACTGCAACAACCATAAATAAATTCAAAATTAAATGTGTAATGAATCCAAGGTGTTTCTGATCATGCTCACCTATGTTGTATCACATGGCTTCACTGCAGCCTTGGCTGTGAACACATAACATGCATGCTTTGCAACCATACATGTTACCCTTCTACACAATGTCAATGATTGCTGCCTGAATCATCTAGGCTCAGATTTGTGACTTATTTTGTTATGTATTTCAGAGATTTTTTAAATTGTACATGTAAAGTTTTCTATTTTGCCTCAGGGTTTTTTTCTTTTTTCTTTTTTTTCTTAAACCTTTCTTTCCTTCTCTGCATTTTACTTTTATTGCTTCTCTTGCCTGTGAGTCTGGCTGGTGGCTGCCTGACTTCTGACCCCAGGGCAGACCCCTTTCTTTCTTCCTAGTTCTTTCACCCTTCTTCTCTTGAGCCTAGATTCTTCCTTCTACTTATTCCCTCTACAAACCAGCTCCACCTATCCCTCCTCTGCCTCACTATTGGCCATTCAGCTTTTTATTAGACCAATCAGGTACCTTAGTCAGGGAAAGCAGCACATCTTCACATCATTAACACATCTTTGCCTAGTTAAACAAACATTCTACAACAGCCCTTCATTATCTTCAATTGTGTACACCTTTGTGACTAAATCTCTTACTACACTCTTTCAGAACATTTCTCCCGAGCTTGCCATCTGTTTACTAGTATGACTGACTTAAGCTTGTGGTACTATATATATTATATATAATTGTCATTAGCATATTTTATTCCAAATATTGTGGCTTTTCTATTTTGTCTTATTAATTTCCCAGAAGTTAGGTCTGAATCCAGAATAAAGGGCATGGCTATGTAGAGAATCCCCATCTTTTCCAAGGAGGGCTCTGTGGTAGAATATGCAGAGGCCAGAGCAAAGAGGAATATGCAGAATGTGATGGACCTGGGAGTCATCGTCTGGGTAAAGAGCTAAATGACAGTTTGGTACGTACCTTGAATTATCTTCATTTGGCAGAAAGTAGTGCACACAGAAAATACTGGTTTTGATGTAACCTGGTCTTGGAAACCCATTTTGCATCTTATTAGCCTTGCAACACTGGGCAGATTATGCTTGCAGCAAAGGAGCTATGTTCTAGCTGTTTTTAGGTCATTTTGTCTGTGAGGACGTCATCTGCTTCTCAAACAGTGCCCGTTTCATTGCTTATTATGGAATTACTCATACCCCAGCCCATGGTTTTCTTTTCCATTTTTGAAATATGCCTGCTTTATCTTCCAGACATCAGTTTATGCTGTCTGATGACATGTGACTATCCAGAAATGTGATTGTTCTTCTTACTTCTTTATTTTTTCCTGTTTTTCAAGTTTGAGATTGTATCTCATTTAACTATTTCCTTAGTTACTGATTGACTTAATGGAATCTGGCTTCCCCAGCATTATCTCTGCACTTTGTCTACCTCTAACATCTATTTGAACCACAGTAGCTTTGTCAAATTGCCCTGTTATTTTTATTGCCTCTTCCAGAACTACTGAAGCTTATTACCAATGGTCACTTCAAAATATTTCTGCTATTTTAGTCTCTCAATAATTATTCAAATGTAACACACTTTTCCTTGACCATTGAAACCTGCGTGCTTTGTACCTGGCAGTATACGTTTCTGGAATTGCTATGTAGAATTCGATATGGAATTGTCTAAATCCTTAATGTATAGTTAAATAGCCATCTATACACCGAAATACAGAAATGAGTATTTGAAAAAGCTCTCAAGGTCTTATTTTCCAAAATGAGACTTTAGCTGCATTATAGGGCAGCTTTCTGCTAACATTCTTCTATTTCCTATTCCTTCCATGGTCCTCTTATTTTAACGAGCTAAGTAACTTTTTTTTGTCTCAGACAGTTGGTTCACATATTGAGAAACTATTTTCTATAGTCTCAGAAGTAATAAGCAACAGTGATATTTGGTCAATGTTATGCAGGACTTCAAAGTTTATATGGTCTTTTTAATTGCATTCGAGTCTAGAACACAGGATCTTACATGAGTAGCTTTTAAATTACTAGAATAATAATTCTCTGGTTAGTATTTTTGATATACTGGCATGTTTCTGCTTCCAAGGAAATTACTCATCAATTAATTAATTAATTAATTCAATTAATATTTATTGATTCCTCATTGTATTAAGCTCTTTATTAGAAATCCTATACAAAAAAGATAAATATAGTATAGCCCTTGTATTTAAGTTAGGGAGAAAAATTTAAGATTAACAAGCAAAAATACTATGTTAAAATAGTGAGTGTCATATAGCAGGCTAGAGAGATGGTTTAGCGGTTAAGAGCACTGCCTGCTCTTCCAGAGGACTCCAGCTCAATTTCCAGCTACCACATGGCAACTCACAACTGTCTGTAACTCTAGTTATAGGGTGTCTGACACCCATACAGGACATACATGTAGGCAAAGCACCAATGAACATAAAAGAAAATAAATTGAAAAAATATTGTTATATAAATTTATACAAAGAACTAAAAGAATATAGCAGAAGAGGAAGTTAATTTTTGCCTAAGATTTGTGGTGGCTCAGGCGTCAAGAAAGAATTATACAGAAAACAACAAATAAGCAAATTATAAACCTTTAAACAAAATAATATTAAATTTGTGTGTTCTTAAAGTATTTCATATAATATTTTTCTTTGGGGCATGTGGGATCAGACCACAGAGGGGCTAGTTAAGAAATCTAACAAAATAGGGTATTGCAAATCCGCAGGTGGAATCACTGTCTTATTATCCTAGACATCTAAGCACTGGATTTTTAGGCCCTGTTACATGAAATTTCTAGGCAATAACTACCAGAGGAAACTTATGCCACATAAACAGAACTTAAGGGTTTTAACTGAATCACTTACTTATCTTTAATAATCATAATACAATAACTACATGCTAGCAGAGTCTAGGTTAGTATTTTCTGTTTTTTCAATAGTAGCATTTTAAGTTTTATATTTGAATGGTATTGGGCACACACCTTTAAATATATTTTTCTATGCTAGGAATTGAACCCAAGTCCATGTACATTCTATAAAAATACTTTACCACTGAGTTACAATCCTTAATCTTTGAGGCTGCAAACATTGTGTATGTGTTCTAAGGAGTGAGTTTAACATTGTACCACACAAAGAAATTCTTCTTTAGTTCTTTTTAAAAAGCAACTACAACAGAAAGAACAAGCAGGATTTCCTCTATAACTAATATTGACTTAACTTTACAGGGTCCCAAACCCGAATGTCTCTGTTTATTCATGAAATAGAGTCAGGCTATTGTTCTGTTCGGATTCACTTCCAACTTTTGCAGTTCAGACTGTTCAGCCAGTTTAACTCTTGGCCTCTCAGGTGAATTGACTTACAAATGTTATAGAAAAGGCCACAGCAGTGCTGTTATGAAAGAAACCCATGCCCTGGAACACAGCCCAGTAGACTAGAGTCGCTCAGCGAAAGAGTTTCCACTAGCTACACTTGGGAGTTACCCTTGGTTTTGCCTTTGTCTCAGGCCATCTGGATGTCAAAAGTGCTAATAAGCAACTGACTCACTGGCAGAATAAATTCAATCTGTTGATTATGTTCTGGAAAGCTCTGCAATGAAAGAAGTACTGCCAATAAAGGAGCAGAGCACTTTCCCAAGTTCTGAGGTCATATAAGCCTAGCCACGAGAAGGCATATTGATATGAGTGGGCACTGGAGACTTAGTATATGGATTTTTTTGATGAAAGAAGCCATGTTTAGATCTTGGCCAACAATATTTTTGGGTCTCTTAATAGTAGCCGGTGTGGATTTCTTCTTAGAGATCTTGGGTGAGTGTCACTTTCGCTGTGACAATTACTAGGAAAGTTTTATGCGACCTGGCAGTTCCCTGAGAGTTATCAAAATAATTTTAAATTTGACCACTAAGCTAATGACAGAAAACAGATGCAAGTCAGAGTATTTAAGAATAAAGATGCCTTAAAGAGTCATCTTAAAGAGGACTTGACATGTATGTATTCTATCATCATATGATACCTTTTAATTTTCTTGTACTAGCTCTTAGGCTGACTCATAACAGAAAGAAAAATGTGAATGTCTAAATGTATTTTCATTCATTAGAGGCAGATGTTTTTGGAAGGGGGAGGTGGGAGAGACAGGGTTTCTCTGTGTAGTCCTGACTGTCCTGGAACTGATAGACCAGGTTGGTGTTGAACTCAGAGAATTACCTATGTCTGCCTCTTAAGAGCTGGAACTAAAGGTGTTCACCATCATGTTCAACTGTAGAGCCAGGGTTTTGATACATACGCAGGCTAGCATTAAACCTGAGATAGTTCTTCCTTGGCCTATTAAGTGGCTGGTTTGTTTTTATATAGAAACAGGCATTTAGGTAACAGAAAACATCACTTTGTGGAATGGCTACGGTGTACAAATGTGTTCATTTATTTTATTTCAAAACTATAGTTGATTTTATGATTATTAAAAAGAATCTATCAATAATTTCAACTGGGAAATTTTATAAAACTAACTTGAAAACAGCAATGCTCATGTCAACCACTGTTTTGCCTCATTAGGGTTAAATGCCTGTTTCTATAAGTAATTATTTCTTTCTAGCTTTGCCATTATTTTCCTCTTTAGTTTTCCCTGGAAGCCTCTTGCTCTCTAGAAAAGCATTCTGTGTACTTTCACTTTAAAGTGTGACCCATATTGCTCACATTTCTTTCAAGCCTCTAATTCAGGGAGTTAGCCTAGCACACATCTCCTTATCTCATCTGATGGTTCTCTGTGACTTGGAAAAATACAGTTGATAAGGTGTACTGGGTGTTTTTTATGTGTCAGTCACCAATGTGAATGCTCTCAGTTAGTAGTTACTTAGTGCTCATAATAGCTGTGAATTAGAGGTAGGTCATATAAATCTACTTATATTAGTAAGCTTCTTCTTGATCTTCATATTTTGTTCACTAATTCATTTATAAAGCAACATAGTTGTTAAATATTTGGGACTATGAACTGTATATAAACATTTAATATGGATATCTTCTTGGACTTTGAGGAGTTCAAGGTCAAGTAGGTAGCTCTATTGCAGCTGTTCTGCTGGACATTGTGTAATTGATAACGCAGACGAATAAGGCCTCAGGCACATAATATGTGGCAACTGATACGGCGTGTTCTTTTCTATTATAATGGAAGAGTCAGAAGCAGTTCACATTTCTGTGAGTCACACAATAACATTCAGGTGTCTATTAATTCTGCTGTTTTAATAAACTGTGAAGAGGTCTGGCTTGCATAGACAGTCTCCAGACAGATTACACTGAGCACAATAACATGCTGCCTTTCAGCATTCACAAGAAGGGGCTAGTATGTTACAAAGGCTTTGATCAAATATGATGTTTCAAAAAAACTGGAAATAAATTCTATGAAAATTTAGGGATTCAACATTTCAGTGAAGGTTTTAGGGATTCAGTGGTCAAAATATAACAAGATATCCCCTCTAAAGCAAAATGAAATTTTTTGCAACTTCTACTTAGTATAATAAAAATGGAATAAAATATCTAGCAGGCCTCTGGGTTTTTGAGGCAACACATTTTAAACTTATCTACTGCTCCATAAACAGAGTGATACATTTTTAATCGAAGAGGTCCTACATACAGTATAAACAACTATGTAAGTTTGATCTTAAAGCCCAGCAGATCTTATTGTGTTGGATATGTCAGCAGTGAGAAAAGAGGCAGTGTTTTAAGTCAAATACCCCTGGGAGAATAATGATTCAGTGCTGTATGATTCAGTAGCAAGGCTGTTTGCTTCATGTAATTACAGGTCTTCTGAGCAAAAGCTCTTGTGAGTTGTTGAGAGAGACACAATGGTTTCACACTGAGCATCAAGTGACCTTGGTCTAGAGAAGCACATTGCATGCTGCGTTATAATGGGTATGTCTTATCGCAAAGTTGTGTAGGCTCAGAACCAGACCAGTCTCATATAGAAATGATGCATTTGGGCTCAAACCTGCGCAGGACAAAAGCCACAGAACATAGTTCAGATGGGCATATCCCTCAACAATGACAACAACAATTTTCTCGGCTTGCTTCTTTGCCATAGGAATAGAGGGGGAAGCTTCATGATTAAACTAAGGAAGAAAAGTCTACTTTTGGTTTTTGAGTGGTTATTCTATATATGAGTACAAGCTGAAAATAGGCCATGGCTACATTACTACCATATTCAAGGTAAGCTTTGAAAGACTATGGAGAAGGAAACTCTTCCCAGTAAGATGAGCCATGAACAACGTTCTTAGTCACTGACTTTTGGAAGGATGAGGAGTAGCCCAGTAAATATATAAGTGGCAAATGGGTAATGGCTTGGTTGTCTGCTCAGGGTCCTGAAATGAAAATCATGAGAATACTGGAGACAAATGTTTTAAGACAAAAAATGTAGATGAGTTCCAACAGTTTTGTGGTCAAACAAAAAGTACCTACTATGAAAGAAGTAATGAACAACCAAGAAGGTATATTAACTAGAACAATTGGAATAAGTATGCCTTTATCATTGGTCACATACAACTGTCATGATAGGCACATAAACAAAGTGTCCATGTTGACAAAACAGACTAGCTCTTGAGCTTAGGAGCACAGACTTCTTTCTTATTACTAAGGCTGAAGCAGCTTCTGCTGCTCCTGAGCAAGCTTTTCAGCAATAGAAATCAATGCCAGCACATCACTATTTCTTCATGAAGCCAACTGACCATTTAGTAGTAAGTCAACTTTAAGGGCTAAGAGTTGGTTCTTACAGGTATAGGTGACTATTCTGGATACTACCTTATTTTCACTGATTGCTGTGCTTCAGCCAGATCCTGAAGCTTATGGAATGTTGATCCATGAATGTGGAATCTCACACAATGTAACATATATAAACAAGTGCCCCGTTCCATAGTGAAGAAATGAGGGATTGGGCCAGGATTTAGTGGGCACTAGCCATATCATAGGAGATCAGAAGCAGCCTTCTAGAGGCATAGCTGAAACAAGAGCTGAGAATCAGCACTCTGAAAGGAGGCTCTGCCCTTCTTCATTAAAGGGCTCAGAATTTTTCTTCCTCCTCAATTAGCTGTATGAAAACCTTTCTTCCTTAGCCCCTTTTTATCTAAAGGCAAAGCTGGAGGAGGAGCACTGCTCCAATTGTAGTAGATAACTTGGAAATTTGAGCCAAATTAGTGAAGTCTTTGTTGGGTTGTGCCCCTAATAGGAAGAACTTAATGACCACTAGTAGGTAGGACAGCCTCATTTGTTATAACTCCCCAAAAACTCCCATAGGAAGACTTTGTGCTTTCTACTTCTTTGATACCAGGTTCTACAAGGCTTGAGGTTCCCAGAAAATAGATTTTCTATAAGCTATGAATACTGCTAGAATGCTTTGGATTCCTTGTGTCTAGAGATTAGCTAGCAGAAATGGTCATCATATCTTGCCGGAAGTAACCAACCCTGAACACAAAGAAGAGATAGTGTTGCTTTCCCTACACAATGGTAGAGTATGTATGGTTCTAAGTTGATCTACTTGGGAGCCTCCTTCCACTCACCCTCTTGGCCTTTTGTGAAGGACCAGTGCAATAAATCTGCCTTGAGAAAGGCATGATTGTTAAGGGCTAAGGCCCATAGGAATGCAACTTTGGGACACAGGACTATATAATATATGGTGGCTTGTCAAGGTACCAGCTGAAGTTTTGAGGGCATTAGAATGGATCACAGAGGTGGGAGAGGATGAGCATCAGTGCACTGGAAAACTACTGCAGCCCTGGGATCTCTGGTTCATCTCACTGATTTCTCTTACAGGCAAGCATTCCTTCTAGAGGAGAAGGTTTACAGACGATCTGTATATTAAATCTGTGCAAAGGAACCTATCTGTCCAGATCAAGGGATGGACCATTGCAAACATGAAAAAGTGCTGCCAAATTCTTCTGCTTTGGGGAACATAATTTACTGTTGGGACCTTAGCTGTCTTAATCTGTCCCTCGTTTTGTACTGGGTTACACTTCTCTTATTTAGTGCCAGCAGAGGTTACAACATAGGCCCTCTGCTATTTTAAAAGGAGTGCTTTTGTTTAAAACATGACCAGAAGCCTCCACTTTGACCTGGTTGAAGTGTCCTTAAGAGTCTTTCTAAAGTCTAAGGTTCTTCATACTCTGTTTTCCTTCTTCTCCTGTTTCCACTACTGTCACACTGGCACCGCATTCTGAAACCTCTTCCTGCTTTCCGGATTTCCCTAATCTTCAGAGGTACTTCTCTCAGTGAATCCTTAGCATGTCTAATTCTGTCCAGACACCTGCTTCTCAGAGGACACAAACTGAGAGTGCCACTGGGAAAATGACACTTTAGCTCAAAAGAAAATCTTAAGGTACTATGAAGAGATTAAGTCTCCTTTCCTGTACTGGATCTATAGAGACCTATCCCATGCTCATCTTGTTTTCTCTGAATAGCAATTTGTTTCCATATTTTTTGAAACCCTAATTCAGAGCAAATGCTTGCAAAAAGAAAAAAAAGAAACCATTTCTTCTACGTTTAACTACTCTTTCACCTTATCTATTATCTACTTACAGTTTATCTTTTTACAGTTTTTTAAATTAGCCTGTACTTCATTGTACAGCCAGGCATTCATAGTACTTAGCATCTGAGAAAAGCAAGTCTACTATTAGACTATTCAAAAGTTTACCTAGAAGTTCCCTAAAGGATTAAAAACATAAGTCTAACCCAACCTAGTTCAAACAAGTGGGAACAATTTATTATTGCTCAGCCAGTTGTTTAAGATGAGAAATGAACATTAGGGATCTTGTATAGAATTGTGATCTCATCTTTGCTCTTGGTGTGCAGATATATCAATTTAGTATATATTATATATTGTGTTAATATAGAGCTAAACTATAAGAACCTTTTTAAAAATATTTATTTATTTATTATGTATACAATATTCTGTCTGTGTGTCTGCCTGCAGGCCATAAGAGGGCATCAGATCTCATTTCAGATGGTTGTGAGCCTCCATGTGGTTGCTGGGAATTGAATCAGAACCTTTGGAAGAGCAGGCAATGCTCTTAATGGCTGGGCCATCTCTCCAGCCCCATGAACCTTTTCTATGTCAATCATACTTCATGATGTTTGTCTGTGTGAGGTAGGAAAAATACGATTAAGATTTGGGGTCAAAAGTTCTTAACTTAGTTCTACAACATTTAAGAAATCTAAACAAGTCCTGCTGCCTCATAGATTTTTGGGTAGCTCATTGGCTTTTACAAAGTTCAAGTGCAGCAGAACATGAGAAAAAGCTTTGCGAATTATAAAATGCTGTATCAGTTGTGAATTTTCATGCTGTGATGATAGTTTGGGGACTTCTTTGGAATAGTTTCTGATATATGTCAGATATGTATTATTTAGGAGCAGTAGGAAGTTAACTGGGCTTGAAGTTAATCTGACAGGACTGTCATGATAAAATACCACAAACTGGGTGGCTTAAACAACAGAAATGATTTTTTCTCATAGTTTTGGAAGTTCAAAATCAAGGTATTGACAGATTTTGTTATGAGGCTTGAGAATTCCAAGTCTTGAAGATGGCTGCCTTTTATTAGGTCCTCTTCTCTGGGTGTGGGCAGCCCTAGTGCCTCTTCCTCTTATAAAGATGTCAGTCAGTTATATCAGATTAGGGCCCTACCCTTATAGCTTCATTTAACCTGTACTTCTCTAAAGAGCCCACTTGCTAACACAGTCACATTGGAATTAGGGCTTCAACACATGAATTGTGGAGTAACAATTGAGTCCTATACCATTCATTATTAAGTGTCCAATCACTAAGTGTGTCAAGTCCATTCATTGTTTGAGGTTCTATTGGAACTACTGGTCTACCTAAGGAAGTTGTGGCTCCTACATCTTCTGTTAAGCGATACTTGAGGCATGGTAAGGATGCAGGTTCTTTATTCCCATCTTGGAATTATGGAATCAGAATCTTCAGTGTTTAAGTTCAGAAATCTTCATTTTTACCATATGGGTACATATTATCTGTGATTTTTACATACAAATTTTAATAATTATTGATATAATGGAAAGCATATAAGGAGCTCTGGATGGATTTAGTCTTGGATTAGCTTATTACTGTATGATTTTTGTCAAATTATTAACTCTCTTTGTGCCTCAATTTCCTCATATGTAAGATGGAGATCTTACTATTACCTGTGTATTGTAAGAATTAATAAGTGGATTAGAGGACTCAACATGTTGTTGCTGTATATTTTGATTTTTAACATTCTCCAACTTTATAACCCAGTGAAACAAGGCTTTCATGAATATTTTCTTTACAGTTACACCTTTTTCTTGTTTCTAAATTATACCCAGTCCTTAAAGACAGATTTTAAATGTATGTAAGAACATGTGAGGCAATTTCTCTATCACTGAGCTACACTCCCAGCCATAGAGGTATAACCCTATTCAAGACTTGCCTACTTCATGCGTTCCTTCTGACTCCCATTGCAATCTGGCTATCTTTTAGGACAAACCATTTTGTATTAATTTTTGTGTGTGACCATTTATAGCTGATCTCATCTCAACACATACACGGATACATGTATCACATCACAGTTCTTCGTGTGTCATGCATTCCTTGAGGGTGTCCACGATAGATCAAATTAACAAATATTTGCTTACTGCAATAAAAGGAGAGGTGATTTTTTCAAAGTAATATTGTATTTGTGAAATTGAGGCTTTTATGACCATGATAATAAGAAGTAGGTCATAATTAGGGGCCAACAGTGTGCTAGAGAATTGAAAACAGAATTTTGACAAATGTGAATGTATGTAAGGAATTGAAGCTAACATTTTCCTTTATTCTTATATCCTGGGAAACAAAAATGTAAACTTTATTCTCATTATGAATATATGACTGGGGAAATTTCCTGAAATGTAGTTCTAGAAGACAGAACTTGAGAGCAAGACAGACGAAGGGTGAAGGAATTTTGATTGTTAGAGAAACTTGGAGCCCACCGCTTACTTTGAAACTATTTTTAGTAAAGATTTAGTCAGGTTCATTCCTATGAAGGTTTAGAGATGTCTGGTCTTTTATAGCACAATAAAACCTCATGGTTTCCTGGTTGGCCGGTATTTGTTTAAAGAGAGTGGGTTGCTAGTACTGACAATATTGGAGAGGTTATAATTGGGGGAATCTGATGTAAATTTTTTTACCGGTAAAGAAGGATGTTGCTAAGGATTAAATCCAGGCATGACTGTGAAGAATTTTTGATTTGTTTGAAGTCTTATTCATATTAAAGTAGATGTTAGTTATCCTTTTAAATGTGATTAAACATCTCCCAAATGCAGTACTAAAATCTGAATTTATGTAAGGGTTCTTGTTATTGTTCAGCTTGCACTTATATTTAATATAGCTACCAAAGCACCAAGAGTTGTTGCTGGGAAGAGTCCAAGCATAATTTGAGTGAAGATTGATGTTGGTTAAAACTGAAGCACTACAGTTAATCCTGGTTATGTAGCAGGAAAAGGACACAAAGAACCCTTGGTTTTGTCTGAAATATCTAACCAAGTATTAAACAATTCTCTAAATGTATAAATCTATATTTTGCTTTTAATTAGTAGAACTTGTTGGCTGTTTGCTATTACCAGAGTGATGAAAATATAGTGATTTTAAGCAAAGAACATTGAGCAAAACTAAACTATCTCATCTGAATCTTTTAAAAAAATGGACATGTCATTGACTTCAAAGGGGTACATGAAAGAAAGAACTGGGTTCATATTGCCATACTCTTTGAAGCTGGATGGATAATTGTTCAATTAAAAGACTCTCAGGCCCGCTGGAGACTCCTGTCCGTGTCTGTGCTGTGAAGACCATAGTCTCACTCTCCTGTCTTGTCCTCTTCCGCTTGTAAGACACGGATAGGAATGTAAAGTTATTGCTAATTTATAGAATTTGTATTAAAGACTGGAACTATACCATTAGAGAGAAATCCGTCACATTCATTCGTGATCTGGGACTGAACTCAGGACTTTGTGCACACGAGGCAAGCAGCACAAAGCCAGCACTCTACTGTTTAGTTGCAACCTCAGACTTTTTTTTTTCAAAAATAAGAAATTGAGAGTCTGCCTCAGTTGACCAGACTGCTCTTGAGTGTGCAGTCTTCCTGCTTCAGTGTCATCAGTAGCATATTTTTTCTTTATACTGCCGAAAAACCAGAGGTGTATCAACTTACTATTATTTCACTAGATTGTTTAAATTATGCTTGTAAGGCCAAAACTAATAAAAAGTAACAAGACAACTAAAAACGTTATCTCATGGATAATTTTAGTTATCTCCTGGGTAATTACTTGGAATTCAACATTTTTTTTGTTAATTCCAACACAAGTGTACATTCATGTACAGTCACCATCAATTGCCTTTGGTCTATACAAATGCAAGTGCTCATTTACATAGTAGCAACAATAGTTTCTGTTGGGTGCTTTACTGTTCTTAATCTTTCTTTTTCAAACTGTCCCCCTGTTGATTTGCAGCACATCTATTGCCTGGTTATCTTTATGGCATTGTTTCTTCCTCTATATCCATCCTTTTGTTCTTTATCCCTTCATGCTGGTATTCTACACATTAAAAAGAAAACACACACAAAAAACCCCAAAAACCAAAAATCTGATCTTCGTTTCACCCACTCTGCCTATATACTATAGGATTCCAATCTGTCTTTCCAATCCAAATTGCTCTTGAGTTTCAGATTCATATATCTAAGAGCAAGAAACATCTCTTTTTTCTTCAACCTGTTTAAAATGAATCTTGTAATCTTTACTCTCAGATATTCCTCTAATATTTTTATATCACCATTAATATCTTTAAATTATTCTTAGACTAGACGAAAAAACTTTCTTCATAGTACCTGTTTAAATCATTTAGAATTGATCAAACTTATTATAATTGTTTTTTTAAATGTTTTTCCTGGGTTTGGTCTCACAGTCTTCCAAACTATTCCTATGCAATACTGGTACTGATTTTCAAACGCACAATTGAAAGGGATCATGGCTTACTCCTCCTTTAGAACCTTTAACAGTTCCTTATTATCCATATGATCAAGTTGTTCAGACTTCTCAGTGACCCAAAGGCTTACCTACATTTGGTCTCCACATTTCTATCTTGTATTTTTTTCACACCCACCTTCCTTCCACCCCAAATCATACCAATTGGAGCTTACAGTTCCAGGATTTCTTGTTCTCATGATTCTGTACATTCTGTTCTTTGTCGGGGTTCTTTTCTTTCTTCTCATACACTTGGGAAGCCTTTATTTATTCTTCAGTCATCAGGCTAGCATCTCCTCCTCTGAGAACTCCTCTTTGTTCCACACTATACTTGCTAAGAACTCCGAGCATTTCACACTATGCTGCAGTTGTTTACATAGTTTCCCTTCTACTAAACTAAGGGAAGCGGCTGCCATTTGTTTGAATGTATTTGTAACTTTAGTGTCTAAATAGTGCCTGGTACATGCTAAATGAATGAAGAAGCTTCTGAGAAACATAAATATTTTCTTGTCTTCAGGATGTTTGTTATTATAGATGAAATGGGTTGTTAATACTGGATTTTTTTTTCTCCTTGTAATCATGAATAGGCCCCACATCAACTACTTTCTGTAGTATGTTTCCGTAGGACTACACGAATAGGCTAAAAAATACATAGTTATTCCACAGAAAGTAATACATTAATTCTATAATTTTAGTAACTGGGGCCCTAAAACCCTGTATCATTTGCTTTGTAATGAATGAGGGTTGTTAATAGCTATACTATAATGGACTTAGGAAAACAAAGACATAGAATGAAATTAAGTTGAAAATAGGCCTTGAGAAAGAGTTGAACAAGTGGTGAGATCTAGATATATTTTGAGTAAAACTCAGAATTAACAGGGTTATGGAAAGTCCCGAAAGGATATGGGAGGTAAGGAGCAGGGTAGATGTAAGAAAAATAAACACACGTGTGCACGTACGCGTGGGCACACACACATAAACACACACACCATCTGTTAATTGTTAATATGTCATTTGATTTAATACATATAAAAACTCCAAGAGCTGGATATAGGCATTTTATAGATGAGGGGGCTAACAAGAGATACCAGTAGAGTAGGCTGACAGGGAAGGTTCTTCGTTCACGTCCCACTGCTCTCCCTTTCCAGTCAGCTCCCACAGCTGCTGTGCTGCTGCGTACAGCTTCGTCATCCACATACAAATACAGTGTTTGCTTCTGTTTGCAATGGCCATGTATAGGTGCTTCATTTAGCAGTTCAGAGTAATACAACTACAATTTCATTTTCAGTTCAACCCTATTAAATCCATAAAACAATAGTTCACATTTATTGATGATGCTAGTTAATGCATCAGACGGTTTCTCTTGGGTTTCTCTTGTAAAATCAACATGAATAAATTTTAAATAGGTTTAGCAGAACAAGCTGACTCCCAAGTTTTTCTCGGTGTGCTCCACTGCTGGCTCTGTTTGGAATCCAGAAAGGACTGCTGTCTGGTGTCAAAGGCATTTTGCTCTTGCCGCCTCCTGGTGACTGCTCTGCCTGGCAGTTTGTCACTCTTCTGGGCAGGTATCCAGCTTGTGGTAGTGAGGTGGTTTTGTGGCAGAACTCCACAATTAACCGCAAGTTCAGTGTCAACGGTAGGCTGCCACCATCGTGGCTGTGATACTTCAGATCTGCTGGTGTAGCCAGAGTTGAAGGAACTACTGCTTGTCCAAAGAGGGAGCAGGAAAGCTTGGAAAGAGTCTGCATGCAGGCTGGGTCTTGCTCAAGACTGAGCTTTTGGGTGTAAAACAACAACAACAACAAAATCCAAAAAATTTCAGATTAATAGCTAGAGATTTAAGACCTTTAACAGTTATTATATTTTTAAAACTCATAGCAGTGAATTTCTGGCATAGATATAATTGTTGTTCTACAAATTAGAATGTAAAAAGGAAAAATTTTCAAGAATTAGAATGTAGTCTTGTAGAGCAAAAGAAATCTAGGCATTATCACTTGAATTAAATTTTAAAAATCACCTACATTTCTTGTAAGAATTTAGTTCATATTATAATTTAAGTCAAATGTAAGTATTTTTTGCAAACTTAAGAAAAGTGTCCATTTTTTAACTTTGTGAAAATGAATGTTATATTTATAAAAATATGGAAAATCTTGTTTTCTGTTAAATCTTTTAAGGGATTTCTATTAAAATTCTTTAATGAAACAAAAAATTCAGAGAACATATAACTGAAGGCTGATCTGTAAATCCATAAAAATTGCTTTGAGAAATATAAAATGTCTGATCCTTGCAACAGGATTTGACTGTGTTGGTCAGGAGACTGAGCTCTTCTGAATAAGAGAATTTCCATACCTGAAGAGTATGTTTTATAGGTATCCAGGTCAATATATTGGGACAACACAAATATTTAATAAATGAGAATGATAACTCCAGTTCCATGTTGCATAGCATCATCTCTAGACCCCCTTATACCTAATACATCCTTATTTTTGTTTGTTTTTGGTTTTTGGCCACCATATACTTTGTAGGCATAGGGTGTTTGGATTTAGCTGAAAACACTAGGGTGCACAAGTACAGGATTTTGTACTTGCTTGTTTCCCTTCCCAGATTCTCTTTTCTTCTTACTTTACTTAGGTAACTTCTTTTTGCCTTTCAGTACTGACCCAGATGTGACTTCCTTCACTGCCCCCAGACCCTTACTCCTTACATGCTGGTCACATGACAGTCTAGGCAGGTGCTCTTCCTCTAGCCTTCCTGAGAGCAAAGAGCCTAGTTCAGCTCTCCATAAGCTATTCTATTCCTGATCTTTAGCAATTATTTCTACTCCTCTATGTTCCAGTAGACTATGGATCATTATCATTACACTATCTTTGTTATCAGTAAGTAAGGGGCTGGGAACATAGATAAAGTGCTTGCTGCACAAGGACCAGTTTAGATTCTTACCACCCATTTAAATGTCCAGTAGGCCTGGTATCCCACCTGTAATTCTAGCACTAGGAAGCTGGAAATGCCATCCTTAGAGCAAGCTGGCTAGAAGACTAGAATTGGGGAACTCTGGCTTCAGCTAGCTAGAGATCCTCCCTCAATGAATAAGGTGGTAAATCTTGGGCCTCTGAATGCATACAGATATACCTCCTCTACCCATTGTATACCCCCACCCATGCATACACATATGGATACCACACACACAGACACATTGAAAAACAAAGGATTAAGTAAAAGGCAGACTCCATTCTGAGAAAGGTACTAGTTAGAAGGAAACATTGTTAACCTTTGGGCTACAGAGTTACTTTCATTTTCAAAACAATGATCTTTTCTATACTGGAGAAACATTTGTTTTTATTTTTTTCAGTCTTTTTTTCAGTTTAAGTCAGTAAATTCTCTCACTTTTTAAGTCAGTTAATTCACTTTTTCAAAAATCTTACAAGGTTCACATGCACCCTAAGGGAAAATATTAATATTAGAAATTTGGAACCTCAATGACAATGGTTATTTATTCCAGAAGGTTTCTTTGATACTTAAGATGTGCCAGATTGCTTTCTATCTTTTTTCCTACAAAGTATGGGTTGCATTTTATTGAATTCTGTGAAGTTATGTTTAGGAAGAACAGTTGGGATTTTTATTTTTTTAAAAAAATCTTTCCAAGTTCAGTTCAATTAACATTCCTTTTTCAGGGAGACTATTTCAGAGGTTTTAACCTTTTTTTTTCAACCAAGGGTTCCACAGATGGATTTAGCTCAGAATAGGAAACGCTAGAGACCAACTGAATGGTTTGAATATTTTTATTTAAAAAAGAGCAGCCTAAGGCTGGGCGTGCTGACCTGTGCCTTTAATCCCAGCACTTGGGAGGCGGAGGTAGGTGTATCACTGTGAGTTCAAGGCCAGAGCAACCAGGGCTCAGTAGAGAGATTCTGTCTCAACAAACAAACACACACCAAAACAAAATGAAAACACCTATCATTTGCATAATAGGTCATGGTTGAAAGTGATAGCATAGAGAGGGAACGGTATTACACATCTTTTAAAGAACTGGTAAAGATTATTATCTTTGCAAGGCCTCTAAGTAAATATTTCATAATTTCTCTACCTCCATCTTTGTCTCCTTGTCTCCTCTGTTTTTTCATGCCTCCCACCCTCTCCTTTCTTTTGGTGTTTTGAGTGAGGGTGTATGTTAGCCCAGACTACCCTTGAACTCATGATCTTCCTGCCTCAGCCTCCTGAGTGTTGGGACAACAGTCATGTGCCACCATGCCTGGCTTCTGTTAGATGTCAGAACCTGAGGAGTTGTCTGATTAGGTAACTTTTGCCTGACAATAAGATGAGATGTAAAGGTCTTATTCAACTTCCTATCCAATTCTTTTCTACTTATATTCCATAATTATAATAATCACCATAGGTGCAGGAGTCAAGATTCATTGAAAACAGTTTGATTTTGGAAAGGAATTTCTGGAATTATTGCTCTAGAAATGGATTGTTTTACTTTTGGGTTTTAGAGTTAGGGAATGCTCCTATCAAAAACAGTTGAAAATACAAGATTAGAGAGAGCAACAAGATTAGAGAGAGCTAGGAGAAGTTATATATGTCTATACATATCTCAGGGTGAGAGCTAAGGAAATCTATTAGTTGTTTAAGTTTGGCAGTAGAATAATTAATTTGCCCTCTAAGAAATGCAGCTTAGTAATCTTTGACAAAGTCTATAAATAGAGAAGGGAGCTATTATAAACACAGCTAGCTCATTCTTTTTGTTAAGTAAACTTCTGATGGTCTTGTCACAATCCTTATATTTTATTTTAGAATCCTCAGGTACCGGCTTGGTGTATAGAGGGGTGTGCTTCATCCATTGGTTATTGAGAAAGTTGGAGTTTTAGACCTACAAAGATCTTGATGGCAGCTAAAAGATGTTTAAAGAACTGCAAAATAAAAGTTTTGTGAAAGTGGTTTTGAATTCTATTTCCAGGCAACAGTCCTTTGTACAAACACCTTCATTTTCATTTATCAACACTGAAAATTTGGGTGGCACAAATATTTCAAAGGTTGGTTGTATCAATTTGAAAGGTGAATCCTAAAGATGCCTCCATGGTTTTGGAATGTTGTCATATAGCTTTTAAAAACAAGAAGATTTTAAAAGTCATCTAAGGGCGATCTACGCATCTCTCTTAGGATCCTTTCTACCTAGCTTCTTTGGGGCTGAGGATTGTAGCCCTGGAAAGGGGAAATAGATGAGATCTCCTGGGTAAACTGTGAGGGGGAGAGGAGTGGAGGATGGGAACATGAGGTATTGGGATGTCCGAGTTGGGGGAGGGACAGAGAAGGAAAGCAATCAATGAAAGAGATATCTTGATAGAGGAAGCCATTATGGGGTTAGGGAGAAACCTGGCGCCAGGGAAACTCCCACAAGGATGACCCCAGGTACGACTCCTAGCAATAGTGGAAAGGGTGCTTAAACTAGTCTCCCCTGTAATCAGACTGGTGACTACCCTAATTGTCATCATAGAACCTTCATCCAGTAACTAATGGAAGCAGATGCAGAGACAAGCACTGGGCCAAGCTCTGGGCCACCAACTGAAGAAAGGGAGGAGAGATTATATGAGCAAGAGGGGTCAAGGCCATGATGGGGCAACCCACAGAGACAGCTGACCAGAGCTAATGGGAGCTCATGGACTCTAAACTGACAGGGAGCCTAGTCTGCATGGGACCAACCTAGGCCCTCTGCATGTGAATGACAGTTGGGTAGCTTGGTCTGTTGGTGGGGCCTCTAGCAGTGGGAGCAGGATCTGTCCCTGGAGCATGAACTGGCATTTTGGAACCTATTCCCTATGGTGGGATGTCTCACTCAGCCTTAATGCAGGGGTAAGAGCTTGTTCTTGCCTCAACTTGATGTGCCAGGCTTTGTTGATTCCCATGGGAGTCAGTGTTTTCTGAGTGGATGTGGGGGGGGGCTGAGAAAGAAGGTTGGGAGGAAATAGGAGGAGAGGAGGTAGGGGAAACTGTGGTTGGTATGTAAAATAAATAAAAAATTCATAAAAAGTCACCTAAGTTAAATTGCTTCCTTTTACAATGGAGCAGAATGAGTTTTTTTGAAAGCCACAACTTGCTTGCTATCAGGGCATGAACAGTTGGAACCCAACTCAAGAAATAGCGTCTAGTCCACTACTGTTTTCATTACCATGAATGTGTATTCTATCTCAGATGACAAGCTCAGAAATAAAAATAACAATACAATAACTTTAATCTAAACCTGTTTAATAATTTATTACTTTAGAAAAATTACCTAAAATGGATATTTTAGTAACGTTTTGTCATGCCCTTCTACACAAGCTCTAAATATATAGGCTGTTTCCTAGTTACCCTTCAACTGATTTTGTGTGTGTGTGTGTGTGTGTGTGTGTGAGAGAGAGAGAGAGAGAGAG
>LOJH01017841.1:8375-22076 GCA_001685095.1 Ellobius talpinus
TCTCTCTCTCTCTCTCTCTCTCACACACACACACACACACACACACACACAGCATTGCCATGTGGCAGAGGTCAGCCTTGAACTCGTCCTCCATCCACCTCCAGAGTGCTAGGAGTACATGTATTTTCCTGCATGCTCAGCCTCCTATGATGTTTTTTAGACTCACCTCCAGTAGACCCAACTATAAATAGAGATGCTGGTGCTTGTTCTCAGCAACTGAAGACGTCCATAAAAATGCTTTGAATCATATTGGGATTACCCCGAAAGAAAGCCCTTGACTTACTTATTCATGATGCTTTGATAGAGGCTGTAGGTTGCTAAAATGCAGGAGAGGATCATCCTCTCTGAGGTCATTGTTAGAACTGGAACCTAGAGGAATGTGAGGTATCTTTAATAGGATTTCTTTATTTATTTATTTATTTATCTTTAATAGTATTTTAATAGGTTACTTACTCGTCACTATTAGAAAAAGAGATTGTCAGGCAAATCCTGCACATGTATTTTTGTATGCATCAAATATCACCCTGTTTAGAGTCAAAATGGAAACACACGTTCTGAGCAGGTGAGGAGATTTAGTTTACCTAAGAGAGGGTATATTGTTCCAGTGAGGGAGTGAACTTCCAAAGCAGACAGATTTTTATTTTTATAGCTGTGTAGCCGTAGACAAATCCCACTCCTGTAGGCTTCTGTCAATAACCTAAAAGGATATAACAAAGAGGCATGGTGGCCTGCCCCTAGCATCCCAGAACTTGGGGAAAGGATATAGAATCAGGAGTTCAAGATCATCCTCCATACAGAGAGTTCAAAGTCAGCCAAAGCTATATAAGACCTTTCTTAAAATAGCAAAAAATGAAATGAAATACGTGTAACAAAATTTTTGGCCTCTAGCAAAGTTCTTTGCATTCCGGGGTTACTGAACGGCTTTGAATCCTGCCCTTTCCTCTTCATTCACGTTCACCTTACTCAACCAGAGTCTTCCAGTCCACAGAGAAAACACTTCCTCGGGCCTAGTGACCAAACTAAAGGAAAGAATACAGAGAGTTCAAGAGAAAAGAAACATGTAAACCATTCCTTCTTAACCCACAACCACTAAAACTGTCCCTCCTTGAGAAGTTTCTATTCGAGGTTTTAGGTTGCCCATCTGGGAACAGGGTCAAAGCAAATGTTAGTCAAAAACTGTTTGCCAAAGGATAGGCTATTAAACGTCGTGTTGAGATGAGGGTATTGTTACAGCAAATCTAAAATCGTTTTTCTCAAACCTTTAAATATAAGGGAAGACACTGTGCAGAGTCCAAATATGTCCTAAAGCCGCCAAAGGCTCTCTCTACTCCTCCAGTTCCCTTCACGACACACATCTCCACAGAGTTCCTTTGTTACTAGTGGGCTGTGTGTTCTAATTCAGGAAACCCATGAAACCTGTACACCTCTCGCTATGAATTCCTTGTCGGTTGCCACATTGATTCCTAGGTTGGCATTCTCGAAGTCCAGGCAGACTTCACCTTGGAACCCATCTACCGCAAGCCCAGAATCACTGCAAACAGTTTCATTAAATTTTACACACAGGATCTGTTGCAGACCAGGATGAGAAACTGAGAATAAAGGAGCCAAACCTGGATGAGGCCATGTGTTTCCATATGCAAATCGGGACCTGAACATTTAACAGTGGGGATCATCTAATCCCTTGACAAAGGCACACTTTGCAAATCAGACTTCTAAGCCATCGGGGTTTTGCCTAACAAAGTTCTTAATGCAAAGAGTCCCCCAGGCAAAGCCTGCTCTCCCTTTTAGACCTTGGCACTAGGCTCCTAGGAAGTCAGTTATTGTCATGCCATAAACTTCAGTGTGCTTCAAAGAAAAGAGTTTTCTTCCCTGGGCTAAGACAAGGTCTCTGTACCCTAGAAGCTCAAGGTATTTCATGGGTTAATCTCCTCCTCACAGTGTTCTGCTCTGCTTGAATCATTAGTTCCAAAAGAAGTTTAAACTGTTTTGTTGAAGAAGACTGAAATATTTGTGTTCGACTTGCATAGCATGTTTTAACATGCACCTGAATAACAGGTTGAATGTATATAAAATAAGCAATCAAGAAAACTGTATGAGGCACACGGCATGTGGGTGCGGGGAATGTGGCCGAGTCTTTCGAAGAAAAACTTGATCACTTCCCAAGAAAAGTTAAAAACAAAACAAAAAACAGATGGAAGTTGGGGTGCTGATCTTCTTTGTTGAGACAAAGTGTCATGTATGCCAGACCAGCCTGGAATGCAACAGATGCAGAGAGGATGATCTCAGCGCTAAGGAGGCAGAGGCAGGACGATCAGTAGTTCCAGGTCAGGTCCACCTCAGTGCATAGGGAAATTAGGGGTGATTGTAGACTACAAGAGACCTCGGTCTCAAAACAAAACACTCCAAACTAATAACAGCAAGACAGGTCAGCAGCTAAAGGCTTTGAAGCCAATCCTGATGTCCTGAGTTTGACCCTAGAACCTGTGATGAGAGAAAAGAACTGACTCTCAAAGGTTGGCCCTCTGATCCTCACATGCATCAATTGATCTGCATGTATTATTTGGTGGGAAAATGTCGCCAAACCCTGAGGAGAGTGTCAGGCAGATGAAAAGAGTTGGTTCCCTTCCTTTTGTCTCATTCACCCACTCAGGAGCCCTTATAAGGTGTCACTTTTTGCCTTAGTCTTGTTTGACTTCTTCGGTACTCCTTTCTCACACATTTTCCTGTGAAAGGAAGCACAGCGGGCCATGCAAGAAAAAGGGTAAAACAGCTCCTTTCTCCCAAGTTCTATTTCATAGTGAACATGTTCACAGTCTGCTGACTCAAGAGTGTCCCTGTAGCCTCCTGCTTCTTTCAACACCTTCCCTGAAACAAGTCAGACTCCCTAGTCAATGCCATAGTCAACCAGCAAAGAGGAATCCACGGAAAGAGGATGCCGAGTTTGGAGTTGAAAAGCTCATCCATCACTTATTTCATTCAGCTGAGGACGATGATGAAGAGAGTCCAGCAGCAAACAAGAAAAGCTCCCTGCGGGTTCCAGAAGCTTGTGTCTGCCTGGAGAACCTGAACCATCGAACCCTGCAGTGTAGACACCTCAGTGTCGGGTGCATGGTGCAAAGGAGTCTTTTCAAGAATAGCTTTGAAGCCCAGTGTGGTGGCCCATATCTGTAATACCATCACTTGAGAGACTGACACAGGAGGATTGCTGTGAGTTTGAGGCCATTCTGAGCTACCAACCGAGACCCTGTCTCATGAAGACTGAGGAAAGGGAAAAAGAAAGGAAGGATGGAAAAAATGAGGAAAGGAAGGAAGAGAGAGAAAGAAAGAATGACAGAAGAAGAAAGAGAAAGAAGGAAAGAAAAAGAAAGAAAGAGAAAGAGAGGCAGACACAGGAAACTGGAACCTCCCCAGTCTTGAAGAGCAGAGCACACTGTCTGGGAGACAGAATGTCTTTGGCTTTCAATTCTGAGCAGCATTACTGGAGGAACCTGGGTGTTAGCAAATCCTCCTGAACTGGATGTATCTGTTTTGCCTGCTGCCCTACCTGTCCAGCAGACAGAAGACAAAATATTAGAAATGCTGAGAGTAAAATGGGGGTGTGGTAGCTCATGCCTGGAAGCCCAGCACGTCGGAGGATCAGGAGTTAAGGCTAGCCTGTGCTGCATGAGACCCCATCTAAAATCAAAAACAAAACAAGACACTCCAAACAAACAAGAAGCATTCAGGGTACGGCAGCAAGAATTTGAAAAGAACTTTATGGAAAGGGAACCCTTGGCTGCTTCATCCATGTAATGGGACTGGGAGGGGGAAATCCCACCCCTGCCTTTTGTTGTAACAGAGTCATAAACTCATATAATGCTAAGGGATTATTATACACCAGCAAAAAGGAGCCTGGATCAGAATGAGGTGTGTCTGCCCCGGTGGAGAGAATCCCTTCCAATCGTGCTGATTGCATTCTTCTCTCACAGTTTATGCTGACTTACCTTACCTCTCAGGCTTTCAGCAAATGCATCCAGATTTCCTTACATAGTTCTGGGCAGCATTTACCCACCAGAAGGGCTGCTGAGTGAGTACGCGGATACAGCGCCTGTGTGCGCTGGGTTTATGTCATGGGGATTTGGCCATTGATCCTGTGTCAAATATAAATGGTATAAGAATTGTCTAGGGATTTGGCTCAATTTGGAAAGTGCCTGCCTAGCATGTACCAAACCCTGGGTTTGATCCTCAGCAATTGCATGAATTGGGCATCATGACATACATCTGTAATCCCAGCACTCAAGAGGCAGTGGCAGGACGATCAGAAGTTCAAGCCCCAGTTGGAGAATTTGAGACCCTGTCTCAAACATAATAATAAAAATAAAATGGGATACGAACTTCTCATCTCAGACACAGTGAACTGGACATATTTAACTATTTGCTGTAGTTGATTTAACTACAATTTATAAATGTTCACCCTCTGCCAGGACTCCTTTATTCGCCTGTTTGCCTGTCTGTCTGTCTAGGCATCATCAACCATCGACCTATAGCTCCAGAAGAAAACTACTTGTTTTCTACCCCTGCTTAAATGCTAACATGCAACATAAACGTAAGAACAAACCTAAAAGCCAAGCAAACGACTCTAACAGCCTGGGTATAGTTATAATCATTGAATTGCATCCACAGAGCAAATGTTCCGTCAGGTGAATGCAGAGCCTGCACAGGGACCCACCAGAGTGCATTTTCTTTTTTNTTTGCTCCTCTTAAACAAGGTTTCTATTTATTTCCGGCCTTTACCTTTAAGAACAATTGGAAGACTTTTGGGTGGACCTGTTTGCAACATGTTGACTCATTCAGGTGTGAGAAAACCAAAGCAATTCAAGTGATACTGTATCAACACATGGTCAGAACAATTAAAGGGCTCCAGGTATATAATGTTACAGCAACATGACTGATGTCCCTGTGTGTCTCCTGTGCCAACTGAGTTAGCTGGTTACAAGAGGCTTCATACCAGTCTGGGAAATTATGTTTTAGAACACGTTCTGAAGTCGTTTGCACTCTGTTTTGACTGAGGTCTGGGCACAGACACACTGCATAATTTAAAGTGATTGGAGAGTTAAATTTTCTTCAGGACATGGTGAGAAATTTCCTTAATATTCTCTTTTGTGTTTAAGATAAAGCCTTCCAAAAATGTGTTCATTTCCAGCTCTCATTTACAGTTTTAGTTACTGTAAAGTTTACAAAGACTAATTTCATACAGTGTTTGGATTTTGATAAGCTCTCTCCCCCGAATTTCACAGGTAGCGCATTCCACACCCTTGCTTATGAAGACAGACCATGGTGGTTTTATATGAAATATCTTTGAATGACTGTACATGCATGCGAACAATGAAAGACAGTTTCACAAGTGACCTTTAGGAGGCAGACATAGCTTCAGTTTAGCACTATAAAAACATGACAGTATACAATAGCCTGTAGAAGGTGCTAAGAAAATAAAGGAACTAAAACAAATATAAAAGCATACTGCATAGTAATATAATAAAGTGATAAAAACAATAAATAAATAAAAGTGTTTTGTAGGACTGGGTGGTACCTTTGTTAGAGAGAGGGGGGGAGAGAGAGAGAGAAAGAGAGGTGTGGGGGGGAATGATCTGGTCTGTATTGTGCTAAACACAGCATCAGAAGCCAGAGCTTGTAATGGAGCAGGTGGCTGGCACTCATTGCTAAATCTGGAGACTCCTAGTGTTGTCAAAGCACAGCAGGTACAAGAACTTGGTTAATATATTTCCTGTGGAACAGCTTCTACACATTGCATTGCCTGGTTTCCCTTATAAAGACTCATAAAGCTGGGCATAGAGGCACACACTCATAATCCTAGCGCTCTGGAGGTAGAGGCTGGAGAATCAGGCATTCAAGGACATAGGTCTCTCTTTCCTCTCTCTCTGTATGCATGTATGTATATATGTGTATATATGTATATCTATGCATATATATTTGTATAGTATGTAAAAATTGTTACTCTCCAGCTGTGAAATGTTATTCCGTACTGTTTCAATCAACTTTTTTGGAGGAGGTGTCTACAGAGTGAGTTTGAGACCAGCCTGGGATACATATTAAGACTGCTTGCCCCTTCCCCAAATGAAAACAAAATTGGAGAATGCAGCTCAAATGGTGGAGTGCTTGTCCAGAATGTATGGGTCTTACATCTTCGGCATCATCTAACCCAGGGGTTGTGGCACACATTTGTAAATCCAGCACCTGAGAGATGAAGGCAGGAAGATCAGAAGTTCAAGGCTGTATAGGGACTTCCAGGTCAGACTTAGATACGCGAGACTCTGTCGCAACACAAGAACAGCAAAACAAAACCAAAATGAACAGAATTGCAAATCTCTTCTGGCAGGAAGCGTATTTTGACAGAATAGAAGTTAGCCTACATGTCTGTTGACAACAGGAAACACTACAGTTAATCCCCTTGTGTAAGCATGCCAGTTAAAATCTAGGACATATAAAATTAAGTGTCATAAGGAAAATATAATAAGCAGGCATCTCAATTATTAGGTGCTCTCTGATACGTGAGTGGTTCCGTAACACTGCAATGACACGCAATGACAGGGCATCTAGCGCCCAGAGCTGCTAGGCGTGGGAGGAAATATTTCAGCACTATGTGTGTTGAATAATGTTTTGTCCTGTTAGGTTGAGAGGACTCTTCTTCTCATTTGAGACACTGAACTTACTTTTGCAGGTTAGACGAAGCTATTGTGTACTGATGTTTCCCAAAGGCAGCAGTTTTGAATACATTTGAAATGTTTTGATAGTTTATGCGTAAGATGGTAATGATCATTCAGAAAGCCATTTCTTCCTTTTCTTCTTTTTTGGTTTGAGACAGAGCCTCACATCCTACAGGCTGGCCTTGAACTTCTGATCCTCCTGTCTCTAGCTTCCAAGTATTGGGATTACAGGTATGTACCACCATGTCTAGTTTTATGCAGTGCAGGGGATCAAACCCAAGGCCACATGCATGGTAGGTAAACTCTCTGCCAAATGAGCTACAGCCCAGCTGGAGCAAACCATTTCCACAGAGCAGCTTTGTGCCTTAAGAGAGGTGGATTCTAAAAGCTACCCACTACTATTTAAAGAAAGCATGCAACCCTTTTCTTTTAAATCACTTTAATTATTAAAAAAAAAGCAGGTGACTTTACTTTTATTTTTAGAAAAGCAGTTTCCCCATACTTATTCTTATGTATGCAAATTGGTGGGGGAGGGTAAATTTGGTCCTCAAATCCATCGGGACTGAAATTTTAAACTGAGAAAACTGGTATTCACATTTCCGTGTTTCCTTACAGTCTTTTTATTTCCCATTGTTCTTCCTGCTCAACACACACACCTAAGCCACCTGTGAGGGTGAACAGCCCTGGGGTGGCTGAGGCAAGAGGGTCACTGTTAAAGGCCACGTTTACACTACAGCATGCTCCATGTAATACGAAACCCTATTAAAAAGAAACAAGCAAGCAAAAAACCCCAAAAAACAAAAACAAAACGAAAAAAGAAAACAGAAAACCCCCAAAACCTAAAACAAAACACCCCCAAAACAAAAAGCAAGCAGAACAAAATAGAAAAGGAAACCCAGCTGGGAATGATAGAGCATGCACGCATGCGTATTATCCTAGCTGGGAATGATAGAGCATGCGCGCATGCATGTTCTCCTAACCCTTGGGCGATAGGGAGCCAGGGATCGGTGCAAGGCCTTTCTCAGCAACACAGCTAGATTTGAGGCCAACCTGGGTTATACGAGACAAACCCAGACTCAAGTGCATGCACATGCAATTGGAGTCATACTGTTTATTGTGCTGTATCCTGCTTTTTCCACTTAACACACCGTGGACATTTTTCCATGTCATTAGGTTTGCTTTGAATATGTTCTTGGCCACATAAAATTCCATCCTCTTGATGCACCTGTTTTTGTTTAAGCAAAGACACATGCTGTGTTTTTCAATCATGCTGGTCTCTTAAATGTCAATGAAAATACTTTGGGTTGATCTCCCATGAGCCTCTAGTGAATGTGAAGTTCTTACATCCCGTATTTAAAGCGTGTTCCGGTATAAACACAACTCTGGACACTAGATACAATGGATAGGTAGTAATCACTCTGAAGACTACTGCCAGTCAGCTTCTGCTCCCTTGAGCTTCTGAGTCGCCCACAAAGGCTTTAAAGTGTCTACAAGTGTCACAGATCCTTTTCCAGTTTGTGACAGCTGAAAGTAATTTCACTTCCACCTCCCGGGACAGCAGTTAGCGCAGTCTTAAGCTTAAATAACCTCAGAGGTAAAACACTTACAAATTTACACGCACACCACTTAGAAGTTTTAATTTATGAGCTACGTGAATTTGAGCACCGGGAGGGGTTTTTGCTACCTCCAAGGTTTTGCTCAGGTACATACACCCCACCAAGCCACACTCTCTCGGCCCCAGGAGTGTGAATAATTTTAATTGTTTCCATGTCTTCCAAGAGACTGAGGAAGCTTTAAAATAATCTGTAGGCAGTATGTTTTTGATCTCTTTAGGGATAACAAATGAAGCATAAATGAAGCCCTTAATCCTCCGGAGGGCACTGTGGAACCACATTCCACTCCTAGGGCTGTTTGCTTGGGGAAGGCTCTTTTGTTACTCAGATTCTGTGGGGACTGCAAGACCAGGCCTCCAGAGAACTTTTCATAATTTCATTTACTTTAAAAGACAAAATGTAATTAAGTGTGTGTGTGTGTGTGTGAAACTAGAGGGTTTAGGTTTATTGTAGACTGCTCTCTGATAAAACTGAGCAACGCAAAGCATAACTGAGCCATGTGAACCTGGAAATGCGCATTTGGGTAAGGAAGTGTCCTTTTGTATTTGTACAGAGCAAACGAGAACCACATGTTGTATAATTTCCCACCCGTGTAGCTCTCAACTCCAACACTATTTAATGCAAAACTGAGTAGCTTCAAAACAAATTTACATTCTCTGTCAAGGTGAAACTGGCTGTCCAACTTGGTTCTCACAAACCCTCCTCCACAGCCACGTTAATGTGTGTAAGTTCTTTTCCAAGCTGGAATCAAAACAAAGAGATTTCTGTTCAGATAAAATATTATAGGTTTATTTAAAACTTATTTCTCACCTTGAGTATGCAAAATACAAACTCCACAAAATGTTCATTTTTTTACTTTGTAGTTTACAAATATACAAAATAGAAGTTTGCTTAAATTTATATTACATATTTATTAAGGCAAGGAACTATATAGAAAAACACATTTGTTCTGCTTAAAGGCATACTTGGGAATAAACCATTGTACAAATTATTGCACATCTGAAACCACAGTGCATAACAGACTGTCTGCATAAAACTGTTACAGAATAAACCAGGTATATTTACCTGACTTAGGTCATAAATGTAGATCGGAAGACAAAAATAGATTTTCCTTGTCAAAGTATGCAGCAGTTGGAGAACTTTGGCTCCCTCATTTGGTACCTTTAGAACCGCGACTCACCAAGCACCATCATTTAGGCTATTAGAACATGTTCTGTACCTGAATTGCTTCCTCTTCCTCTGACATAATAATGGCTTTTTAGAAGGCAAAGAGCATACAAGGTAATCTTTACATGTATATTGCATTATCAAAAAAACAATTCAAGGGAATTCTGACCTTCCCTCCCCCGACTCATTGATCTAATGTATACCCTGATATCCACAACTTCCAGTTGCCCTTGGCATTTTGTAAGTCCAGGCGTGTTCAAGTTGGAATCGATATTGGAATGACAGAAGATCCGGTCTCAGACCCCATCTGTTTTGTGAAGTTTTTTTTTGTTTCTTTTTGGTATTTTTGTTGTTGTTTGTTTCGTTTTTTGTCTCTTGGACTCTTCTGATTATCCATTCACAAGCTGACTTGTTGGGAACTTGACCATGATTGCAGCGCTTGCCAGCCAGGCTCCTCCCATCGTGGGAGGACAGTGTGAAAGGTTAAGAAGAATACTGAACTCTTTCCTGGCAGTGTGGGACTTAAAAGTGCCTCTTCATGTGTAAGGCAAGGTGGTCCGACCTGGAAAAGGCCCTGTCGCACTTCTGGCATTGAAAGGGACGGTGCCCTGTGTGTTTGCGGTAGTGCCTGGTCAGTTCATCCGAGCGGGCGAATTTCCACCCACAGCCATCCCAGTCACAGTGGTAAGGTTTCTCACCTGGAAGGAGAAAGGGGAAAAGGTTGCTAAAGCCATGGCTAGGATGATTTGCCCCTCTAAAGACTAGAGGACAAAGAGTAAAACCAACTTCCGGGGCACACTCCACCCTCTCAAAAAACAAAACAAACAACCAACAACTCAGGAATGCCTTTATGACACTGAAGGGCCACACTGAATCAGATGATAAATAAGAACAATGTGTATGAGCTTAAACTCATAAACAGTAGTCAGCAGCAACGAAAAATGCAAATGCCCACTCAACAGAACTGATGTTTTTATTCTTTTGAACCTAGCTAGTCTTAGAAATGGCCTGGGAAATGATTGGGAGTTATTTCTACCCAAACCAAATGTATCCTATCCCATTAGGCTGGGTCCAAGATGCCACCGGTGGCTAATTTCTCCAGCAGAGTCATTCCGGTTGTTTTAATAGACACATTGACGAAGACTTTACCCATTTAATGACTACCTTCAAATGTTTTGTCACTCTGAGACTGGGGTTCTTGACCAGACTGGCCTGAAGAGCAACTGATCCTTTCAACCTAGTCTCTTCAGTGTTCCTAACTACAAGATTGAGTGTCACCATACTTTAAACCATACCCAGCTTGTATCGGCAGTTTTAAACCAGAATCCCCAGGAACCACAGCCATTAAATTCTTGGAATGTAAATCCAACCTAATTATTTTAAAAGACTAGAATAGAGCTAAGGGTACAGTGATCTAAGGAGAGGCGGGAACAACCAGGAAAATAATCTGCAACATTTTAAACTTTCCTTTTCAAGATACCACAGTTTTGCATTGCAAACTACAACTTCTCGCTTACCAAGCTAGGAGGGGCAGGCACACACAGGAAACTCCCTATCTTTTAAAGGCCCGGTGAGAAACTGCACATTCAGGCAGCAGATAGCATCCATCAAGCAAAAGGCTTCTGGGCAAAAACACAGGCGCCTCTTTGCTGCCCTCTGTGATCCAGGAGATGGAGAAGAGATAGCACCCAAAAGCCCTAAGGAGTCCACAGCCAGCCTATCTATGCGCAGACAGACAACAACCCTCCTCCACAGCGCGGGTCCCCTCACCTGTGTGAGTTCGAAGATGTGCCTTGAGATGAGAACTCTTCGTATAGGTTTTGCCACAGCCTGCATAGTCACAAGTGTGGGTGGCCGTTCTTTTCCGGGGCCACGACCTTCTTCCCCTCTTTGGCTTGGGCTCCTCTGGCAGGCAGGAACCCGGTGGCATGAGCTCTAGGGGTAAAGAAAGTAGGGGGGGTCAACTTCATTCTGGAGAGTCTCCGAGAACCCCCCCCCCGAGGCAAAACTCCTTAGCAGCAGCTCTACCGATCCCTTCCCCTACTGACCTTGGTAATGGAGAGATGGGACTTGAGGCTGCATCTGGTCTGGCAGGAAAGGAGGGTAGTTAGGCCCCGCATGGGGATGAAATCCTGGCGGAAGAGGCAGGCCAGGGTGACAGTCCCTGCTGTTCAGCAGTTCTTCGGGACTCATGGTAGGGGTAGTCCTGGTGGGGAGTTGCCGCCCCAGGGAAAAGTCGTGTGTGCTGGGCCGGTGCCCATTGCTGAGCTGGGGTCCAGCGCCCAAGTGGGTCTCTAGGGACCGGCCGACTGTGCAGGAGGAGACCGATTCTTGCTTAATCTTTGGGCACATGCGCGGCGGGCCACCGCTGTAGGGCGCCACCACCACAGGGTGGCTGCCGTCCGGGCTGCCTTTGCTAACACTGATGACCGACGGGCTGCTGTACTCGCTGCCAGGGGTGCTCAGCGACGCCTTCAGCACAAACTTGCCCATCAGTCCGCCACCTGGCGGCTGAGGCTGCTGTGGCGGAATGTACACTGGGTCCAACTCCGGCCGCAGGAGCTCGGCCACGAAGCCGCCCGAGGGGCTCACGTCATTGATGTCCGCCAGGTTGAAGGGGGCCGTGGGAGGTGGCGCAGACTCTCGGGGGTAGAGGAGCCCTCCACCTGTGTTGCCGGCAGCCACGCCCGGGTCACCTCCGGTCCGGATCGGATAACTGAAGCTGCAGGTGGAGGGCGCGCTGGCAGGGCCGCTGCTCGCCGGGGAGGACGAGGATGAAGCTGAGGCCGAGGAGGTCACAGTGGCGGCCACCGATTCCTGGTGGGATAGCGAGTTGGAGAGGATAAAGTCTAGGTCCAGGAGATCGTTGAACTCCTCGGTCTCCCTCCGAGGTAGGAGGGCCGGATTGTTACTGCTGCAAGCTGCTCCAGCTCCACCGCTCTCCAGGTCTGTGGCCACCGTCGCCGCCAGGTCATAGGGGCGGCCGGGAAGTGGGGGAAGTCGCTTCATGTGAGAGAGCTCCTCCCGCCAACGCTGCCAAGTGCAGAGACGGAGAGAGAAGCAGTTAGTGGTAGCCCCCCTGTTGCCACCCCTAGTATTGACTTGGTGGGACACTAGCACCTCGGCCATAGGAATTGGACAGGACCCCAGATGCCAGGGCTGCAATCTCAGCCAACACCCGGGTAAGAAGCAGTACGTCGGTTCTACCTCAAACTGGTGCGGCACCTCCGCCAGCCCAATTCTCTTCCCCACCAGATACCCGAGACGCTCCAGTCGCCCACAGAATTGGGACACTAGGACACTGTGGCTCTCTCCTCATGCACCACAGCCACCCGGCCGCCTACGCGTTAAGCTCACTCGGGCCCAGAGGGTCTCGAGACTTGGCCACCAATGGTCCGCATGTGCCCACCCCAGGGCCGGGACGCCGTGACGAGAACCGCTGTGCGCCCCTGGCGGTACCGCAGTGCCGGGACCACACGCACTTAAGGCCGACTCAAGGGCCAAGGAGCTACCCTGGGAAGGCTGTAGAGTCCCAGAGGAGGGCAATCCTTGTCTTAGCCAGGGGCTCTTAGTGACCCCTGGATCTCGCCCACCCACCCCATCCCATCCGCAGAAATCTACCGGGCACTAGCGCCACACTCACGTTATTCGGGGCACCTGCTGGACGTAGTGTCTTCTCCCTTCCCGCCGGGCCGGACGCGAACGTGGAGAAGGACGGGAGCAGAGCGTCGCTGACAGCCATGTCAGACTCGCCAGGTGGCTGCCTGCGGGCCGGGCGGGGCACAAGGACCAGGAGTCAGGGGCCAACCTGGCCACCGCTTTGAGGTTTTCCACTAGTCCTCATCCCCTTCTTTCTGTTCCCCAAGCCCAGCATCTCACCTACCTCATTAATGTGGGGGCCCAGAAGGTCCTCCGGAGTCCGAAGAAGAGAGAGGGGTACTCAAACCCCAAAGTCAACGAAGATTAAAAACAACTTTAGAAACGAAACCCCAAACCAAAACCCCAAACTGCCCGAGATCCTTCTTTGGATTCAATATAAACCGGAGATTCCTTTTTTAAAAAGTTCCTTTGTATACAAAAATGCTTAGAAAAGTTGTAAACTCTTATAAAAATAGACAATCAGCAGAGCAAATAAGTAGGTCCGATGGCCAGGCTGCACGCTCTTGGACTCAGCAGTGTCCCCCACCGTTGTCGCGGCCACTGTGGCTGTCGGCGGC
>LOJH01017842.1:9143-22076 GCA_001685095.1 Ellobius talpinus
GATAGATAGATAGATAGATAGATAGATAGATAGATAGGCAGGCAGATAGACAGACAAACACTTAAAAACATCAACTTCTACTGCAAACCTGTTAGAGTCTGGAATGAGGCTGTGCACAGAATCTAGGCCAATTTGGACAAAATTAATATCTTAATAATATTGTTGTTTATATTTCACAATTGATTTTTGTCTGTGTTGCACTCATCGGAATTTTTGGTATAATATTAAATAGGGGACAGAAGTGCTAAGAGAGCAGACAGCCTTGCTTGTCACCTTCAGGGCAAGCATTCATACATTCGCCACAAGTGTAATGTTAGTTATGAGGTTTTTCCATGCGCTCTTTATCAGGCTAAGGAGATTTACTTCTGTTTTTAGTTTGCTGAGGTTCTTAATCAGGAGTAGGTGCTATATTTTGTTAAATGATTTTCATGCATCTATCAAGATGATGATTATTAGCATTTTTTCTCCTTAGTGCATTAAAATTGATTAATTTTTATTTTTAGTGTTGAATTGGGTTTGCATTCCTGGGACAAATGATATGCAATCATGATGTATTATCACTACATATATTTCTAGATTGGATTGACTAATCTGTTGGGGATTTTTAAATCTTTGTTTATAAGGGATGATGGTACTATTATTTTTTCTACCAATTAATCATCTCTTGATTAATTACCTAATCCAGTGTCAATTCTGTGGAAGTAGTTGTCATACTGTACTATGAAAGAAAAAAAATGACAAGAAAAAATGCATACATGTTTGGAACTGGCATATTAAAAATTTATGCTGGGTGTGGTAGTGCATGCCTATAATCTCAGCACTCCACTCAGGTGAAGACAGGAGAAATTAAGAGTTCAAAGACAACTTCCAGTATGTAGTGAGTTTGAAGCCAACCTTGACTACATGAGACCCTGTCTCAACCAAAGCCAAACAGAACAGATAAAAGGCCTCCCAACTCCCTCAAACAGCAACAATGAAGATAGCCCTTCCAGTCTGAAGTTGGTGAATCCGTGGATAGAGAGCTGCAGATGCAGAAGGCTGGCTGTGTATTAGGGCCAGGTCAGGTGATGGTCAGGCTCTGTCCAACAGCCTGCCCTGAGCACATTCATTCCCTGTCTGCTTTGTATTAAAATGAGGTGATTGCTGCCAGGGACTTATGGAAATGACCAATTCCAGAGGATTCCCAATGCCTAGACCTTCCTCGTCTGATTTGCTTACACAGACTGTCTGGGGACAAAGTCCAATTATTTAGAACCAAGTCCCTAATAAGCAACATGATGATTACAGTGTTTGCCATCAAGAACTGCCATGGAGCAGGGGCTACTCCAGGGAGCCATCAACACCAAGCAAAAGCAAAACCCTCCTGTTTTGCACAGAAGATAAGGCATGGACTCCCTCCAGGAATAGAACACATCTTCCACATTCAAATACAGAGACCAAACAGAGACTGATTATAACTGAGGAAGGAGACTCACAGTTGCTGTCGCCTGACTTGGCAATAATATTTTATTTCACAGCAATAATATTTTCCAGTGTTCTCGTTGGGTGGGTCCCAAATTTGCTTTTGTTAGCATTCCTTGTGGGGTGGTTGATGTTGCAAATAACTGTTAGGTAGCAAGGCCAAGGAACTGATAATATAGGGAAGGGAGGCTTTCTGTCCCCAGTCACAAAGATTTATGATCTCTGAATCAGAGAATTCTCTTGAGTTAATTTTTAACAGTTCCCATACCCAGCTCTTCTCAATAAAGATTATTACACATGTGACATAGTGAAGAAGATTGGCTAGCTAGGCCATGAGAGTTTTGTCCATCAAGGGATTACTAAATAAGCCAATCATTGCTTTGTATGTACATGTGTGAACATTTGTGTATGTGCACACATGTGTGTGTTGCATTTGCATGGCATGTATGTGGAGGTTTGAAAGGGAACACTTAAGTGTTTGACTTCTACCTTTTGTTTGACATAGGGTCTGCAGTTTCCTCTCCCTCTTTTCCTTCTTATTCCCTGCTCCCCTAACCTGCTCCTTGGTTTCTGTTCAGAAAGGGGCAGGCCTCCCATGGATATCAACAAAACAGGGCATATCAAGTTGCAGTAGAACTAACAACCCCCCCTTGTATTAAGACTGGGCAAAGCAACCCAGTAAGAGAAATAGTTTCCCAAAAGCCGTAGGCTGTACCCCAGCCCTTCAGGTTCCTGTAGGTACCAGTCATTGTCTGCTTTGCTCTAGGTTCATTTTTTAAATCATAAAGTATTTAAAATTTACCAAAGTACAGAAAAATGAATGAACAGACTACCATGTACCCACCACCCAGAATGAGCAAATGTTCACTAACATTTTGTTCCAGTTGCTTCAGATTATTAAAAAAGAAAGTTATGCATATTGTCACATGCCACTGTATCTCTCTTGGCCACTCCATTCTCTCTCTCCTCGCTCTCCTTGAGCATCTTTACTTAAAGCTGGTGTGTCTCTGCCCTTTAATACATACGTGTGTGTTATGAACAAGCAATGTAAGGCTTCAAATGTGATGATTGTGTTTTTCCTATCAACATAAGCAGAATCAGTCATGTAATTAAACTTTGGTAAACTTTCCTTATTTTCATGTTTTTAAGGTGTACTAATACAAGTAGATCCCACCATTTAATCAACTGTCTGTAATATTACACGGAACAAGCTATTGTGAGTAAACCACAGCTTATTTTTCTCCTCAGAGCGCTTCACACCCTCTACATACACTGGACAACTGCATACAGCTGTAGCATATTGCGGAGATTAATATCTGTTGCACTTGGACCCAAGGAAGGCTTTGCCACTCTCTTTGGGCTAAGGCATTAGGGTCTTTGACGTGTTTATGCCCATGCCAACAACACCCATTCAGTCAGGACTTCACTCATTCTCAACACCTCTGCTGCCCAAGGTCTGAACTTATGTGTGTGTGCCATTATGACCTGCTGCAACAAATTTTTAAAAATTATTTTTCATTTCCTATAGTACTTCAATAACCATACCATACACACACACATATATATACACACATATGTACATATACATACATGACTTACATTGCTTTTGTTTAGGAGTAAGTTCTTTAAATGTGAGTTAGCAAGCATTGCTGGAATACTTTGCAAAAGTGTTGGTGCCTTCTCTAATCATCAGCTTTCCCACAGAAACCTGTCCTTTGCAAACCTGAATGGAGCTGTTTTGTTGAGGACTTACTTAACATTGTTTTGATTTCCTTTTTTTAAACATTTATTTATTTTTGTGTGCATTGGTGTTTTGTCTGCATGTATATCTTTGTGAGTATGTCAGGTCCCCTGGAACTGGAGTTACAGACAGTTGTGAGCTGCCATATGGGTGCTGGGAATTGTATCTGGGTCTCTGGAAGAGCAGCCAGTGTTCTTAACCCCTGAGCAATCTATCCAGCCCCCTTGATTTCTTTTTTATTCATTTATTTTATGTGTATGAGTGTTTTGTCTGTGTTCATGTATGTGCATTATATGCATGCCTAGTACTCTTGGAAGCCGGAAGAGAGCGTTGGATCCCTTGGAAATAGAGTCACAGGCAGTTATGAGCTGCCCAATGTGAGTGCTGGGAACTGAGTTTGAACCCTCTGCAAAAGAGGGGATTGCTCTTAACCACTGATCTATGAAGCACAACTAATAAACACTCAGAGACAGATATTGAGGTTCAACCTGAAGACCACCAGAAAAGCAAAGCAGTCAGCTACTGGCTCTTACCTCGACCTCAGTCCAAAACTGGTGATCCTGCCTCCAGGATGCTTCAGAGGAGACTAAGCCTGAGAGCTATCTCCTCCGATTTTATAATCCTCTCTAGTTCTGGGATTAAGGGCGTGCACCTCTACTGCCTGGTTTCTATGGCAAAATAGTGTGGCTACTGGGATTAAAGGTGTGTGTCATTGCTGCCTGGTCTGTAAGGCTGGCCAGTGTAACTGTTTTACTTTTCTGATCTTCAGGCAAGCTTTATTTATTAAAATACAAATGAAAGCCACTACAGATCTATCTCTAGTCCTGTATTGGTTTGTTTTCTAATGAATCTTGAGGGTTGGTGAATGTGTCAACTGGTTCTGTGGACTGTGTGTTTGTGCCTTGTCCACATGTATCTGATTGTGTGTGGGGGGGTATCTTCTGCTGAACATGGCTTTCTGTGAATAGGCACACAAGTTGTGCAGGTGGCTCTCAGTGGAAGACCTTGGGTGTGGTGTGGATGTTAATACTTTAAGATTTTATTTGTGAGACTGAATGTTTTCTCTTTTTCCAATAAGATCATGGAGTTTTCATCTTAAGGAGATTAGCATACGCATATCTTCTCATTCTTCTCCCCTTATATGTCTCCTATAGTTCACTGTAATTTTAAATTTAGAAATGTCATTAACATGAGCTCTTTAAAGAAGCTAGATTTTTTTTCTTTGTAATTATAGCCAGCAAGGCATCCGCAGTCATTTCCTAAATGCCACTCACCTGGGTATGGATGCAGCAGCCAATGCTGAGCAGAACAGCAGCAACATGCAACATGGGTTCTCGTTGTCCCCTTTGTAAATTGTACACTTTGATCTTTGCTCAATACCACGAGGCTTGCAAAGAGGAAGTCACTGCCAGGTGGTGGCTTCACACACGGGAAGCAGAGCTTGCTATGCATGACTGGTGTTTTTGTTTCAAAATCAAGTAAAGAAACAAGGCCACTCTCATCATTGCCGATACTTGCCCTCAGGAGCGGAGGCAGGTCTGCACGTCTCAGAGAGTGCAGGCGATCCCTGCAGATCCCCAGTCCTAGCATTCTGGAGGTCTGAGGCATGGCGATTCATTTCTGTGTTCCCCTGCTGCTCCTGAAGTGTTTCCGATATGCAGATGAAGACAATTAGTGTGGCCAGTTTGTATTTTAGACCTAATTTTCAGAAGCACTGAAGTATGAGGCAGAGAAGAAGAGCGTTGAGTCATAGCAGCATGCCATTCGGTTCTGTCTGCGTGCATTACGTACATTTCTAGAACCTTCTCTTGTTGATCTGGAATAGCTTTTGCTCTTGTGAGGGGGAAGCAGGGCGAGGCGCAGACCAGTTGCTGGATGTGGGGTGGGGGTGGGGTCTGAGTGCTGTGCTTCGGGTCTGAGGGCAGGTGTGCAGTTCTCCTTCGAAGCTCTCAGCCAAAGGAGGAGGTGGTGGAGCAGCACATCTGTCTCTCAAGCAAAAAAAAAGGGGGGGGACAAGTCCACGTAGCTTCATGACTGAATTCCAGCCAGAATGGTGGACTTTTCCTAGCTCGGTGAGGAACCTGAGTAAATGTGAATCGATTCTAATTTCTGGGGTGGTGAAGGAAAAGATAACCAACAGCATCTGTGCAAACACGATGATGGGAAGCTTTAATGGGATTGGTTCAGTCGTCCCCCTTTGTAGTGGGGTGGGAGGTGGGGTTCAAGTCAGCATACAGCATGAGAAAGAGGAAGTGTATGGTCAACAGGTGGGGTCAGTGGGTGCAAAATGATAGGAGGAAACATCTGGGACCAAGGAGGGATGCTAATAACTCAGTGGGATTCTGGACACACACACACCTGGGCGCGGTGGAGGCTGAGGACCCTGGTCAGCTAAGGGTGGAAACCAGGCTGGAAGGATGGGGACGGGCATTCTTGCCTAAACTGGATCTTACCAGGAGGATATAGGTGGGTCTAGGGGAAGTTTCAGGCGCTCAGCTAATATGAGTTTATTTAGCCAGACCTATGATATTTGGGAAGCCAATGCAGGACTGGAGTATTTTTTTAGATTTATTTTTAATCATGGATACATGTGTATATGTCCATGCATGAAGTGTCTTAGGAGTTTGGAAGGGTGTTGGATCCCATGGAGATGGAGTTTTGGGGGCTTGTGAGCCTCTGGATGTGGTGTTGGGAATCAAATTTGTGCCCTCTGTGAGAACATGCCCTGAACTGCTGAAACTGAGCCATTTTTCTAGCTCCTGGGCTGGCTGGATGTGTGTGTGTGTGTGTGTGTGTGTGTGTTTCCACCTTACACATGTAGTTTTACATATCTCTCATGAGAATGTAATTGTCATGTCTTTGCTGTGGCAATGGGTCCTAGGCTTCCTTTTATTTTCACTAACCAGTGTCTGCACCAGCCCTGAGTCTTGCAAGTGTGGTTCTCTTCTCTGGAAAGTTCTGTGTATGCTCATGACTCCCTCTTTCAAGCAATTATCAGCAGAGATCTGCTCTGATCATGTGTTTATTACATGTACGTTTGAGTGCTGGTGTGTACATGTGTGCTGTGTTTTATTTGTATGTAGGTGTGCATGTTTTGTGTGTGTGTGTGTGTGTTTGTATGTTGTCTCCCTCCCCACACCTGTGCATACATACATATGGAGGCCAGAGAACAATGTTGGCTGTTGTTACTCGGTGCTGTGTACCTTGTTCCAGGACAGAGTCTCTCATTGATCTGGAGGTCACAGATTAGTCTAGGCCTGTTGGCCCTGAACTCCATGGATCTCTTTACCTACCCCCACCTTCCCAGAGCTTGGATTTCAAGTGTGTGTCATCACACCTCACTCTTTGTACATGATTTCTGGAGATCACCCGGGACTTCGGGCTTGCCTGGTGAAGTGCTTTACTGACTGACCCGACTCCCCACTACATATGGATCTGTTTCTTCTCGGCCACCCTCACCCTGGCATGGGAGCTTTTAGGGGCAGAGAAGCCCATTTGCCTCTCTTCAACACCTTTCTTATCATTTGGCCCAGTGTGTTTTCACTGACTCAACGGCCTGAGTGCCTCTTTCTCCTGATCCCTACAGCTCACAGATGTGTGACCTGCCCTCTGTGTCTGAGGCTCTTTGCCACTATTCCTTAGCGTCTTGAGGTAGCATACAGAGTGCCCTGTCTTATGTGATTTTTTTGATCTGTGGTAGCTTGCCATTCTCATTTCCTTGAAAGAGCAGCTATTCTTCACAGGGCTGGAGCTCACTCCCATTTAAAGCATGGCTAGTCTCCAGTTTCATTAAGGACTTCCTGCTGAGCCCTGCTAATGTCTTCGTGTGCCACGTTGGCCTGTCCCCAGGAAACACACTCTGATTTCTGCGGGACTGTCAATAGTTGCGTGCCTCTTAACAGGAAGTGCTTGCTGATGGAATCTCAAGGACTTTAATCATGGGCCAATTTGGGGGAGTCTCTTAGACAGCCACGTGTTTTGGAAGCCTTCAAATCACCTAGCCTGTGGAATCTTTGTTTGGGGGACTGTCTTGTTTTGACCTGTCCTGAATTTTAGGGCAGCCCAGCCCTGAGGGTCAGGAAAGCCACTGTGGAGGACCTGTGGTGTGTTGTGGGTTAGAGCCTTTCTTTGCTCTCCTGGGCCAGATTGAGTGGCATGCACCTGGGGCTTGGGCCTCTCTGTTGTTCTGAACGTTGTTCTAGTCCCTGCCCTTGGGACTTGGGTGTCCTGTCAAGAGCCTGTTTGTGCCTACATTCTTTCTAATGGATCATAACCCCCATGGTCAAGGAATTGAAACAATCCAAGTGAACCATGCTGTCATGATCTGGCCTTTAGTGTTTGGCCAAGGTTTAGTACCACAGTATCATCTTTTGTTCTGTTGAGGGCGGGGTGGTTACAGGGCATATGTACTGTGAGTTTTGGCCAGAGTGTGTGTGTGTGTCATCAGCTCTTCATAATAAATTGACTATCAGCCTCTGTGTGTTTAAGTAACTGCACAGCAAACAGAATGTTCCCCCATAGCAAAGCGTGAAGAGGTACAAACTTTTCTATGGGCTGAGAACAGCTAATGTGATTATGTTGTAGGAGATAAAAGGGCCTGCCAACTGTGCCTGAGGAGTAAGTTAGTTCTATTAACCAGGGAATGCATAATGAGACGTGGGGGCCATTGAGAAGAGAAGGACCAGTGGGTGGGCAGGAGGGTCAGTTTGGCTTCTACTGAGCATTTGTACTTAGGAAAAAAGTGAAAATTAAGAAGCCAAGACCAAAGGGAGGGACCTAATTCTAGAGCACTGAGAGTTTCAGGGTAGAAAGTTTGGCTGAAAAGTTCTGTCCCTTTTTCGCAGCAGAAAGTGCAGGCTCAGCAAAGTAGGAGGGCAGAGGATCTCAGCCTCAGCCCTTGGCTGGGTGCAAACGCTGTAGGAACATGGGAGCTGTCCTATTAGAAAGCTCTCTGGTTATGACAATGTTGATGAATTTACCCATCTAATAGAAATGACTATTTATTGGTTAGGATAGGGGACTCTGGACAGTTTTGGAGAATGGGGAGCGCAGTGGGAAACCCTTGGTACCCCTTTATCATCACTCTTTCTGAATTTGAGGTTTGATCACAGCTAGACAGGTGGGGAAGTGGTACGGTCTCAAAATTACAGAAGACTTCAACATCAGGTCACAGTTAGACTGTCAGTGTTATTAGCATGATAGCAAAATGTGAGTTTCTCTGAGCCTTAGTTTTCTCAGCTGTAGAATGGGCACGATAATGTTACCATGTAGAGTTGTTGGGAGAATAAGAATGTGGTTGGTTAGGGCAGGGAGGGGAGCAGAGAAAAATGTAGAGCTCAATAAAATCAATAAAAAATGTGGTTCATAACAGTATTTTAAAGTAAGCTCCAATAAACAGTATTGGTGGTGTGGTGATTCTGTGGAGAAGAAGGTGATGGTGATGGTGATGACAGTTACCTAGGTTAAAAGAGCTTCATTGGTTTTTGGACAATAGTGTGAGGGAAAAGAATTATTCTGTACTGTAGTCTGCATGTGGATGCAGCTGTACCTCAGTAGTCAGGCATTTGCTTAGCATACATGAGGCTCTGAGTGTGATCCCTAGTAATACACATGCACACACATACAGATCCAACTTCTGTACTCCTGAGGATGCAGAGACTAGCACACGTCATGACCACCTTCCGTTACAGCTTTGTTTATGAAATCACCCATGTGGTAGCTCAGTGATCAAAATGTGTGCAGCAAAGACAGACAAGAAAAGAGGGACTTTTTAAAGGTGAAAGTAGAGAAAGTGTTTTTTTATGCCATTAAGTAGCATAGATAAGGGAAGTGTTGCCCATACATGAACTTCCTGCATGCCAGAGTCTTTTGTTCCTGTTTGTTTAAAGGACACGGAACATAGTCCAAACACATTTGGTTGGAATGAGAATATTGCATATTAATCGGCTCTGTTTATTTTCCCTCTTGCTTAAGCCCCCCCATTCTCCTCACAGCCCGCATCAGGTGTACACTTTCCATCCGATGCTCAGAGAACACACAGTGTGGGCATCAGCCTATCCACATATCACAGCTGAATTTGAATATTGCTGCTTCCTAGTCAGTGGCTTTGGGATTTGTATAACTTCTTGGGTCTTATGATCTAGTTTCTGCATGGTAACAAATGACAATAATGATGATGCTAGTTTTATATTTACTTCCTACTGTTGCTCTCACAAATTAGCAAAACTTAGTGGCCTTTCAGTAGCACAGATGTTCTTAGTTTTAGTCAGAAGTCCCAAACTGAATCTTGTAAGGCGAAACTCAAGACATGGGACGGGCTTGTGCTCCTCGTTGACGTTCTAGGGGAGAGAAGAGTCTACTCCTTCTACTTCTAGCTGCTAGGTAGGAGCTGAAAGTTTTCTTTGGTTTGTGTCTCTTCCAGCAGGGATGTCACTCTGACTTCCATTGTCACATCTCCTCTAAATCTGACTTTTCTTGTCCTCCTGCTACAAGGACTCTGTGATTACACTGATTCCACCCAAGAGAACACAGAACATTTGTCATAGAAGAACATACAACCTAGCCATGCCTGCAAAGTGCCATTGGCAGCGTCAGGTGGCATATCCACAAATCAGAACCTGGAGATCTTTGGATCATGAGTCTCTCTAGGGGATTGTGAATACAGATAACATGAGACATACAGATACACGGGATGTGTGCTGAGCATTGTACACATCACCACAAGCCATTGCTCCTTACTGATGCCCCCCTCCTGTGTCAAGTGTCTGCTGCCTGCTCTGTCAGTCAGCTCTCCCACTGACCTTGAACATACACTACTGCACTGACCTGACTTTGTCCTCCTGCATCTTCCTGACTCTGCCCCTCTGTTGATGCACATTGAAACATATTCCTCCTTTGAGACCCATTTCGAACTCTCCTTTCTCCATGAATGAGTCCACCAGTGTTTTCTTAGTCAAGAGTAATCTCTGTGAAGACATGTATTTGTCTCAAAGGCTACTGCACCTCTGTATCACTGAAGGTGTGTGGCCGGTCTATGAACCAGAGCTGTATAACCAGTTCGTAGGAGTCCTGTCTAGACAGGCTGTCTCCACAGCGCAGAGGACAAACTTGGCTGTGGGATAGGGCTGTCACTGGCATTTTGTCATCGTGATTTAGCTAGTTGACTGATCCAATTAAAATATCCAGTACAGGGCTTTAATTAGCTAGTCATTTTGTATAGATTATTATATTGATTATTCTCTCTCTTTTCCCAAACATTTCTCCATTTCATTAACTTTTAATCGAGAAAGTATGGGTACATAATAGAAGGAATTGAAAAGAGTCTCCAGTGAGCTTCACTCCCACGCCACTCCCCAGAGGAAGTAGTGATATGGTTTCTTCTTCCTCCTTCCCAAGATAATCTCTCTGTCTCTCTGTCTCTGTCTCTGTTTCTGTCTGTCTGTCTCTCTCTCTCTCGTGTGTGTGTGTGTGATATAAATGTGAACATAACATAACATATATAATTTAAATTATATCTTGGGGATAATTAAATTACATAAATCTACTTTGTTATTTTAAATAGGTATTTATTGTCCTATTATGTATTTGTGTATTTTTACCTGTTTGTTCTGGAGACAGTTTTGCTATGTAGCTCAGGCAGATCTGGATATCCCGATGTAGCCCAGGCTGACCTGGATATCACTGTGTAGCCCAGGCTGACATGGATCTCACTGTGTAGCCCAGGTTACCTGGATCTCACTGTGTTGCCCAGGCTACCTGGATCTCACTATGTAGCCCAGGCTGACCTGGATCTCATTGTGTAGACCACAGACTCAGGATGCTTCCCCTTCCTCACTTCCCATGTGCTGAGGTCATAGGTCTGCGCCACCATGCCATCTCCATTACATTTTTCAGATTGTTCAGGATCTTCCTAATTCTTTGCTATTTCTAACACTAATTGCTTTTTTAAAAAAAATTAAAATAAAATAGAATATTGATACTATTTTCTTTGCATAGGTGCAGTCAGTGGTCCTATCACTCATTATTGAGCTTGTAAGGACTCTGGTTTTTATGGGGGCGATTAGAGAATCAAAGAGGACACTGTTAGGTATCCAGTTTTCAGGAAGTCCCGGAACTCTTCGAGTTCTTCTTCAGACATTGCTCTAAACAACAATGAAAGTCAGCCTTTCAGGAGTTTTGCAATAAGATGGTCCTACCAGGCTCTGGTACAGACCTTTAATCCCAGCTATGAAGGAGGCTGAGGCAGGAGGATCATGAGTTCAAGGGTGAATTCAAGACCAGCTTGAACAACTTAATGAGAACCTATCTCAGAAATAAAAAATAAAACAAGGGATGCAGCTAGTCTGTTGGTAGAGAACTCCCCTAGCAGGTATAAGCCTTGGGCTCCATCCCTAGTACTATTTGAAAAAAAAAAAAGAGGGCCTGTGATGGACAGGACAGGACAAAACTGGCCATGTTTCCAATAAATATTCTGTTCTATCCCAGCCTTCAACTCACATTTATATCAACAATCTGGGGGTGATGCCCACCAGCCCTATTAAAGAAACTGCCCTGTTACTGAAAGAAATTGAACTCTTGTAATAGTCACAGAGAAGGTCACAAGTATCCTCTAAGTCTGTGTCCTGAGGAAGGCATGAAAGCACTTTGAAGAGCCACCTCTGCAGAGAGATGCCTTCCTAATCAGCATGAACTGTCACAAAACTTACCATCTAAGATAATACAGAAAGATGAAAATATTCCTGGCGTTCTTGATTCATCTAATTCATTCCTACAGCAGCCGTTGTCAAATATCCCCACATAGCAAGTAGCCCATATACATGTTTTATGAGCCTGTAAATGACACTAGCTGTGGCCTTGGGAGCCTTCCTGGTCCCCGAAGAGCCAAAACATTTTATTTGCCACCATCTCCAAAAACTAGGCTTTCCAGAATCCTTCCTGATCATGTGATAAGAAAAAAAATTTGCCAACTCTGTTTGGGTCCATGTCACCCTTTGACAAGTGACATAGGGACCTCAGAGATAAAATATGAGTGCCTATCAGAGAATCGAGGGGGAAAGTTGTGCCGTTAAATGAAGCGTGTTCTGAGGATGGCAGTATGCATTCACTTGGAATTTATTTGTCTGCTCTATTTGGATCAGTGACTCTATTAACAGTAAAGATTTAGTGTCACAGAACAGCCTTTAGACACTGAAGATGTCAAAGGCAGTGAGGGTGGCAGCCATTTGATGCCTTGGTAGTCACAAAGTTTGTCACAATTGAGACCTGCTTCAGTGGCTTGAGACGCAGAAATGTACTGAGACTAGGAATGGATCTGGGCAACCATCAGGCTAATCGGATGAATATTTAAGGATACCTCTTCATGGTTCTTGATGATCTCATGGAAATTTGCTTGTCATTGTAGAATTACCAGTTGCAGAGGAAGATGGAATTTTTTTTCCAGTTACAAAGAATCGGAACTAGGGTCATGGCTCAGTTGCTGAAGTGCTTGCTTCAAGCATGAGGACCTAAGCTTGGGTCTTTAGTGTCCTGTAGAAAGTGGAAATCAGCAGTGCTCGTCTGTAATGCCATCACTGGGGGAGGGGAAGGAAGGCAAGTGGATCCTTGAAGCTTGCTGGGCAGCAGTTCTGGCAGAATTGGTGAGACCCAGGTTCGTGAGAAAACTTGTCTTAAAAAGTAAGGAATACTTCATTGTGTATTGGAAACAACCTAAATGCCCCTCGACTGAAGAATGG
>LOJH01017843.1:0-13123 GCA_001685095.1 Ellobius talpinus
CCCGCCACTCATCCTCAGCCTGCAGTCTCCCCTGCTAGGACTTCACCCGCAGCCCTGGTGGCTCAGTAGCTGCAGTGAAGATTCCTTGGCCCTCCCTGCCCAGGCCACTCCTGCGTTCCAGGTGTGGGGTGAGGGTCGCCTCCCGATTTGTAGGAGTTGTAGGGAACCGCTAGCACAATATTGACTCTGGTTATCGTGAAGCCGCAGGTCCCCCGAGGTCCGCACTTCACGCGGTGTTGCATACCCACTGTGTGCCCGTATTGTGTTCCATGCCAGTTAATCATTGACGCAGCCAGACCAGGTGGGGTTGTTTGGTTTTCATCATCATCGTTATTCTCGTTTCTAAGATGCAGAAACTGAAGCTTATGAAAAACTAGAATTTGCTTTGTTCAAGGCCTGAACCTCAAGGTCCACGATTTGGTTCTTAAAGATTAAATGGAATATGTTCTTTCTGAGCTCCTTTTAGGAGGTACAAAACAATGATTGTCACAGGAAAATAATAATAATAATAATAATGATGATGATGATGATGATGATTAATAATAATAATAATAATAATAATAATAATAATAATAATAAACCTTGGCCATTCGGAATACAGAGCATGGGAAATCAGCTCAGTGAAGCCAAATTCAGATAGGCCTCTCAACTAGTCATGGGTCCTGCGGGAAACTGGAATGAAATTTCCCTCCCATTCCTGCACCAGCCCTGAGTTCTGGCACTTCAGCCAAGACGAACGGACAATCTTGAATGTCTATAATGGCACATGGGGAAGTTTTGTTTTCTTTTCTTAGCCGGGTCTGATCTTGAACTTCCCATCCTCCTAACCTCCACCTGTTCAATGCTGGGATTACAGAACGGACCCAACAGGTTAGCATGGAAGTGGAGGGATGTCCTTTTTAAATAACCAGAGCGAGCAGTCTTCCACGATTCTCACGTACCCTATGAGGGCCCAGGCCTGATCTGAGCGGTCTGATGGTTGCTTCTCTAGGCTGAGACTGTAGCTCGGTAGAACAGCAGTGTTTAGCCGTTTGGAGGCCTAAAATTCAACTGCCAGTGGACGTTCATACATTTGTGTGCATGCGTGCAATTCGCACATGCCCCTGCACACAATTGATCTAGAAGGAAGAGGAACATTCAGGGAGAGGCACAACTATATATTAGCCAGGGTTCTCTTGAGGAACAGAACTGATAGAAGAACAAATATATGGGATCTATTGGAGTGGCTTACAAGCTGTGGTCCAGCTAGTACAAAAATGGCTGTTGCCCAACAGATGGGTCTAAGAATTAAGTAGTTGTTCAGTCCGGGAGGTTGGACATCTCCCTTGGTCTTCCACATACATTGGAATCCAGTAGAAGTAGGTTCTAATAGCAGCGAAAGAATGTCTCATCCACTTCAGAATAGATGAAACTGCCAGCGAGAATGAGGGCAAACAGGCAAAAACCAAAACACTTTTTTCTTCCATGTCCTTTATATAGGTTGCCATGAGAAGGTGTGACCCAGATTTGGGGAGGGGTCTTCTAACCTCAAATGAGTCAACCAAGAAAAATCCCTCACAGGTGTGCCCAGCTGCTTGAGCTTTTAGTGAATCCTAGATGCTGTCAACTTACAACCAAGAATATTATCCATCTCAATGACCAAAGAAATTGCAGCATTTACTTCATTAAAAAAAAATTATCCAGGCCAGGCAGTGGTGGCACATGCCTTTAATCCAGCACTTGGGAGGCAGAGGCCAGCAGACTTCAGTCAGTTCAAAGCCAGTTTGATATACAAAGCAAGCTCCAGGACAGGCAAGACTGGTACACAGAGAAACCCTGTCTTGAAAAAAAATTATCCAAGCAGTAGTGGGAACAGGCCTTTAACCCCAGCACTTGGGAGGCAGAGACAAGTGAATCTCTATGGGTTTAAGGCCAGCTTAGTCTAGGCCTTGTGAGTTCCAGGACAGAGTAAGTTCCAGGACAACCAAGACTACACAGAGAAACCCTGCCTTGAAAAACAAACAAAATTATGCATTTCAGTGTTTGCCTGTATAAATGTGCACCACGTCCATCCCTAGTGCTCTTAGAGGCCAGAGAACAGCATTGGAGCCCTTAGTACTGAGTTACAGATGTGAGCCACCATGTGGGTGCTGGGAACCTAACCTGGGTCCTCTGCAAGAGTAACAAATGTTCTTAATTGCAGAGCCATTTCTCCAGCACCCCCTTTTATAGTGTGCCAGATGACCTAAGAGGTCTCAGAAGTTCAAGGCAACATAAATCTAAGAAAAGGAACAAAAGGTTCATTCAACCAGTCTTGCCCCACTCAAGACAAGACGTTAGGTTGCGTTTATCTTTCTGAACCTAATTGAATCCTATGTCATCCCTTGATTGCCTGATGAGACCATGGCTCTTCCATCAGTCTATGTCTCTAGTCAGAGACCAGCAATGAACATCTCTGAACTGGAGGGGGCTGCGGACCAGGGCCTGGAAGCCCATCCCCATACATACTCTGTTCTTGGCTTGGACAATCTGTTCTTCTGTAAGAAACCACACTGGGGCTGGGGATGTAGCTTTGTAGTAGAGCACTTGCCCAGTACATGCAAGGGCCTGAATTCCATCTAATACCATGGGGGAAGCATTGGAGCTCAAGTAGGAATAGTGGGCTTTATCTTGGGCTCTTCAAACCAGCAGAGGAAGTATATAGCCAGGCGATGCCACTGATAAGAACTTTTGACCCTCATTATCCTCTGTGTAGGAGAAACACTACCACCTACCTTATGACTTATGATGCAATAATTCAATGACATAATGCATGTGAAGTCCTTAGCATACAGTAGGCTTTCAATAACAGGAATTGTTTTCTGTTGCGGCTAAGGCAGGGAGAAGGATTACAAGCACTCATGTGGGCCATACCCTGGACCTTGTCAGAAAGAAATAAGACTACCCCCTTGACAGACATGTTGACCACGGTGACCTCATTAAACCTAGCAGCAAGGCTGAACTGATGGAGGGGGCATCCTTAACACCCCTTGCCATGGAACAAGGTCTCCTAGACCTCTCTGTGTTTGGCAGCAGCTTGACTCTCTGCTGGGTTCTGGGAGGCAGCATTGTACAGAGGAAGGTGTCAAGAGCTACGGGCAGCATTCTGAATTCCCAGCAACTTAGGTATTAGGTCCAGGAGGTACAGTATCCAGTGCCAGCAATATTTTTAGGGGCCCACAAAGTGCCTTTTTTACAAAAAGGGACACAAAAAATAAACTTTGAGGTCAAAGGAAATGTTTTCATGTAATATTAATATTTTCATCCTTGGTCTGGGACATGATGCCAGTGGCAAAATTGCATAGGAAGCATCAGGAATTGAGACACAGGCTGAGCACCGTGCCGTCTTGGGTCACCACTCCCATGGGATTTTCCTCCCGTCTTTAAAAGGGATCATTTCCTCCTGACAACAGTTTACACAGCTGACCTCTCTTTGGGCAGGGCAGCTATTTCTATCTCTCATTACATAAATGGGGAAATAAAATCTGTGTAGTTTTGTCAAGGTTACACTGCTGGTAAAAGGAGACTATAACTCAAACTCAGGTCTTCCAGCGCCCAACCAAGATCTTTCCGACCTGCACGAGACAAGAAAATCAGTCATACCCAGGACAGAGCGGTCTGCTGCAGGAGGGAATCTAAAAATAGCCAGAGCAATGAGTGGGTCCCCAGGCTTTTCACCCAAAGAATGCTGAGACCTTCCTGCAGTGTTGTGGCAAGGACTGTGGCCCCAGCTGAAGGTAAGCACCAGATGATCGTGGCTGTAGTCACTCAAGTATGCATTAAAGGTAGAGGGACCCTGAGAGAAACCAAGACCCAGCACTCGTACATATACAGAATGCCTTTTTCCTTGTCTTATAAAAGCTAATGGAGCAGGGAGGTGGGCCACACAGGCATATATTTTTGCAATACAGTTCTTTACTTAAAACATATGTTTATATATATATATATATATATATATATCTTGGTCCAGGAATATGACTGTACTTGTCATGCAAGCCGGAGGAATAGAGTTTGGATCCCCAGAAACTCACATAAACATCGGATGGGCCTAGGGACTTGCCTGTCATTTCAGCCCAAGGAGTCAAAGACAGGGGATCTTCAAAACAAGCTGGCAGGCAAGATTAGCCATGTCAGTAGCTCTGGGTTTGATTGAGAGACCTTGCCTTGGTGGATGAAGTGGAAGAGAATGGTTCCTGAAACCAACCTGGGGCCTCCCCATGCATAGTCACACAGGCTTACCCACAAACATGCAAAGACATGCATACATGCACACCACACGTATACACATAAAAATGGGGGGTCTTAATTAGGATTTTTAAAGCAGGGCAGACCTGGATTTGAATTCAAAATCCACATCCTAGTTGGATGTCTTAAGGCGGCTCATCTTCCTTGGCCTATTTCCTCATCTGCAAAGTGGACATGGCGACAACACCCACCCTGGAATGTCGTGTGAATAAGATGATACATAAAAGGTGCCTTGTATGGTGCCAGGCCCAAAGTACCTAATAGCACCAACAACACCAACCCTGCCAGAGTCAAGAGTTATCTTTACACCACCTTTCTACCCCCATGGTGTAAAACTAAAAGTGTCTTAAGTGTGTGTGCTGATTAGTCTTCATGTCAGCTTGATACAAGCTAGAATCATCAGAGAGAAGGGAGCCTCAACTGAGAAAAGGTCTCCATGAGATCCAGCTGTAAGGCATCTTCTTAATCAGTGATTGATGGGGAGGGCTCAGCCCATTGTGGGTGGTGCCATCCTGAGGCTAGCAGTCCTGGGTTCTGTAAGAGCAAGTCACTAAGCAGCACCCTCCATAGCTTGCATCAACTCCAGACTCAAGGTTCCTGTTCTGTATATGTTCCTGTCCTGACTTCCTATGGAGATGGAAGTGTAAAGCCAAACAAACCCTTTTCCTCCCCAGTTTGCTTTGTGGTCATGGCATTTCATCAGAGCAATAGTAACCCTAGCTGAGACGGTGTCTATGGAGCTTTTAAAATGTGTTGTTGCACAAACTAAGTTCTGGGGCATATTTTCTGAAGGACATGGGATTTCTGTTTTTCTTATAACGCAAACCATCCACAAGGGGCTTACTTTTGTCTCCAGCATAAGGAACGCTCTTTGTGGTTTTTGAAGGGATTTGGAAAAATTCCTTCATGCTTCATAGAGAGGACGTTCCCTGGGGTTGCCCTTTGACCCCGAGTCAGAAAAAAATTCTACTTGAGAGAGTAATTTCTGCAGAAACTGGCCTGTAGCCAGATGAGAAAAAGTCTGGGGCCAGAAATTGGGGACCAAGAGAGGACCACATACAGTCTATGAAGATGCTGTGATAAGAGAGAAGCGAGGCAGAAGCAGAAAGCATCATATTTGGATGGGCTTTATGAGGAAGCAAGAGAGAGAGGGAGGGGAAGGGAGGGGGGTCTATGACTCTTGGTGAGAGTCAAAGTAACATGCTGGCATTTAAAAATGGGAGTCTGTGCAACACCCCACCCCCACCCCCCAAAAAAACTTTCTGATACAGAGTCTCGCTCTATTGCCTAGTCTGGCTTTGAACTCATGTCAATCCTCCTGCCTCAACTTCCCACATGCTGAGATTACAGGCACAAGCCACCACTTCCAACTAACAAACTTTTCTTCAAATAGGAAAGAAGGGATGCCCAAAGAGGCTAAGGACTACGAACCTGTATCATCTAGGATTCTTTGACTAGGGTCTCACACAGACCAGGTGGGCCTGGAACCTGCTGTGTAGCTGAAGGTGACCTTGAAATTCTGACCTTCCTACCTCCACCTCTTGAGCATCAGGATTGCAGATGTGAGATGTATACCACCATGTAAAGCTTATAGATATCTTAAATCTAAAAAGAATAAATATCAGGATGATAGTATGTGATCAGGAGGTTCACAGGTAGAAGGGATTATTGATAAACACAAGCTTGCTACAACAAGCTGATGAGCTGACTGGGTGAGCAAAGATCTGAGGTTGATCCCTGGAACCCACGCAAAGGTAAAAGGAGAAAACCGAGGCCACAGAATTGACCTTTGACCTGCACATGCATTCCAGAGCACACATGCCCACATACCCACATCAGTTTTCAAAAGTTTTTATTTGCTTGAGGCAGGGTCGCACTTTAGCCCTGGCTGGCCTGGAACTCATTAAGTAGACCAGGCTGGTCTAAGTAAGTCTCACAGAGATCCTGCTGCCTCTGCTTCCCAAGTGCTGGGATTAATGGCGTGTGCCACCATATCTGGGTTTATGGTTTTGTGGTTTTGCTTTTTAAAGTCTGCAAGAATTCTGACAAGGAGCTGGAGAGAATGTTCGGTTGGTAAAGTGATTGTCTTGCAAGCATGAAGAACTGAGTTTGAGCCCTCACTGTGGTTCACACTAAATTAAACACTGGGCATGATGTCACAGGTTCATCATCCCAGTGCTGGGAAGATGTAGTCAGGCAAATGGACAGGAAACGCTGGACAAGAAGCCTAGCCCACTGGACAAGCTCCCGGTCAATGAGAGACATTGCCTCAAAAAAAAGTGAATGTCACCTGTGTGTGTGCAATTCAGACTAGGTCAGTTTGGGGACTGGAGGTCATGGGAAGTAACAGAGAGTCAAGGCTTTCTGCCACCGGTAGCACCAGATTCCAGCTTTTGTTGTTCTGTTCACAGTTTTCCTATGTTGGGTCAGACACGCACTTTCTCTCTCGGCCATGGAAAGACCCAGCAGGATCCTCCGGTGTATCAGCCCCCCAGTCCCCAGTCTTTGTGGGTGAGAGGTGAGCCGGGAAAGGGAAGTCGGAAGTCTGTTACCAACATGAAGGGAAAGGCGACTAGCTGCTAAACGGATCCCAGACGGCAAATGTCCATGAGGAGGCAAGCAAGCAACTCCAGGAGTTATACCTAACCCAGCACTCTCTAAGTTAGTGTGTCTTGTTGCCGCCGTTGTTTTGCAAGACAGGGTTTCTCTGTGTACCACTGCTGTCCTGGAACTTGCTCTGTAGACCAGGCTGGCCTTGAACTCACAGAGACCCGCCTGTCTCTGCCTCCCGAGTGCTGAGATTAAAGGTGCACACCATCACCACCCAGCAGTTTGTGCTGTCTTCTTCCTCACCTTTCCCCATCTCTTTCTTCCCCACCTAGGGTTCTCTCATTCCTTGACCTTTTCCTTTCTTTTATCTTTCTTCCTTTCCTTCCTTTCTCCCCTCTCCCTTCCTTCTTTCCTTTCTACTTTATCTCTCTCTATTTTATTAATTTACTTAATTGTGTAGTTTAATGTATCAGTAGCAAAATTACATGGACAGTACAAAAGACTGACAATAAAAAGAAAAAAAACAACCAAAACCCCCCATGTATGAGGGCTGGAGAGATGGCTCAGTGGACAAAGGCATTTGCCACCGAATTTGATGACTCAAGTTTGATCTCTGAGACCCACATAGTAGAAGGAGAAAATAGACTCCTACCAGCTGTCTTCCAACCTTCACAAATACTCAGTAGCAGGAGCACCCCCAAACACACACACACACACACACACACACACAGCACAATACACATACAATTTAGAAAAACATGTACTTGCATGTAGGACAACTCAGAAAAGTACAGTGAATAGACAGAATCTGCTACAAATACCACTTAGCTGCCACCAATAAGACATTTATTTTGGTTTTGCTTTGTTTTTTTACAAATCTAAGTACTGGCATAGTCTAGAAAACTTTATCAGATTTATTTACAATTTTATTACAATTTTAGAACCTTGTTCACAGAAACATTGACTTACATTAACATTTTTACATCCTGCATTAATATTAAACATTCACACAAAAACAAGTGGGGAAAACCTACCAATATGTGATTTCTGTCCCCTATTTTTCCATTTACGATGACATACTTAGGTACCTTTGGATTGCAAGTTTAAAAAGAAAATGTAATGTTCATAACTACCACCAACAGGAGGAAAAGGGAAAACATGCTTTCATCACGAAATGTTTCCCCTCACAGTGGACCCAGCCTTAGGGCAGGATGTCTTCTGGCACAGTCCTACGTGGTTGGCGTGGACAGCCCACAGGTTGATGTCTTCAACAAGCCATACCAGCGAGGCCTCTTTTGCCTTCTGCAAAGCACCCAGGGCTGCACTCTGAATGCACAGATCTGTTTTGAGAATCAGAGGAATTTCTCACACTAGGCCCTGAAGGAAGAGCCTGTGGATTGGGTCTGTGGAGTTCTGACTAAACCAAATTTCTCCCAGTGCTATCCTACCAGGACTGTGACGATGTTTCTTCACCCTTCCGATAGAGGGCGCACTCTTCCATGCAGTTTTTGTAGCCAATTGCTTCCTGGATGTTTGTATGAGCCAAGATATAAGGGACCCCCTAACTTATTCACTTCTCTGAGCTGCAGTTCAGAGAGCTAAAGGTAGCTCTGGCATGGTGGTTAGGAACACAATTCAATCTCATCATTGTTTGGTTTTAAGTGAGAGTCTTGCATTGTCTAGACTGACTTCTCCAGGGCTCAAGTAATCCTCCTGCCTTGGTATCTTGAATACCTAGGATTATGTGCGCAACCGCTCTGAGCTCTCCCACAACCCCATGCTGGGGACCGAACACAGGACCTCCTATATGCTAGACAAGCATGGTGCCATTGAACTATACTCCTAAACTTAAAGTTTATGTTTTAGGAGCGTTTTCTGGCTCACAACAAAATGGAGCACAGAGGTTTTTCTATATAGCCTGAGACAACCCAAGCCTAGCACCACCCATATTGATATCCTTCCACCAGAATGCACATCTATCACACGCTTCCTGTGGTGGTTTGAAGAAGAATGGCCCCCATATATTGTTTGGTTCCCAGCTTGTACACTGTTTAGGAAGGATGGGGCGGTGTGGCCTTATTGGAGGAGGCGTGCCACTGGAGGTGGGCTCTGGGTTTTCAAAAGCCTCTCTCTGCCTCCTGACTACGGATCAGGATGCAAGCTCTCAGCTACTGCTTCAGTGCGGGGCCTGCCTGCAGCCATGTTCTCCTCCATAATGATCATGGACTCACCTTAAGGTGTAAGCAAGCCCCAACTAAATGTTTTCTTTCATAGGCTGCCTTGGTTGTGGTGTCTCTTCACAGCAATAGAATAGTTCACTTCTCTCTACCTGCAGAAGGTGGGGGACCTGAACCAACCCCTCACCAGCTATAGCACTTGAGACAATGGGCCCTGCACCTTGCCTGGGAACCACAGTAGAGTTGACCCTGTAGACAGGGCACATTGAGCCAGCCCTGAGGCTATGACAGGGGCATAGCTGGTACCATCTCCCTCATCTGAAGTGTGGTAGTGGGAGCCAGGGAAAAATGTCCTGCCCCTCACCCCTACAACTCCAACTGGCAAAAGAGCGGACCCTCCCTTTTACCAGCTGCAGCACGCAGGAAAGTGAGCCCTGCCCCTCATCTGGGCAGCACAGCCAAGCTGACCCTGCGGATGGGGGCAGGGGTGAGCATGAGAGATCTGGCTCCGTTCCCGTCTGCTGTATGGTGGCATGGGCGAGGGAGAGATGCCCTCCCCCCCCCGCACCCCTCTATGCCTGAGGCAAGTGGGAGAGCTGGCCCTCACCAGCTGCAGAATTTGGGAGCGCGGGCCCTGCTCCTCAGCTGGGCAGCACAGTAGAGCCCTGAGCCTGTGAGAATGGGATCACTGACCACTCCCCTCTCATCTGCAACGTGGTGGTGAGGGAGAGGGAGAGATGCACTACCCCCCACTGCCGCCGACAACTTGTGGTGGGCAAGGAAGTTGACCCTCCCCCTTTCCAGCTGCAGAACTCAGAAAAATGAGCCCTGCACCTTGCCTGGGCAGCACACTAGAGTTGACCAGATCGGGCCCCACCTCTTATCTGCCAGAAGGTTGTGTGGGCCCCTTGTCACACCTGTGACAGACAGGTGGTAGAGCTGGCCCTGAGGTCACAAGAGTGGGAGAGCTGTCCCTGCCCCTCGCCAGCTGCAGGGCTCGGGAGAGTGGCCCTTGTAGCTAGCAACACAGTAGCGCTGGCCCTGATGAAGTAAGTGTGGAAGAGCCTACCTTGAGGACAGGAAAGCAGGAGAAGCAGCGCACCCTTGCTCGCTAGTCTCTGCAAGGCGTGAACTAGCCAGAGTCATGCTGGAGGGTTCACCCTGGTGGAGAGGATAGGGGAGAGCTGGTGGGCTCCCCAGCCCTGAAACTACCCAGGCCCAGAACCAGGGTTATGAATTGGCCCACCCCAACATCCACCGCATCTGTGATCTGCTGGAGCACATGAAGGGGCAGGTCTGAAGATCCAAAGCTGCAGGATCTCCATGATACAGGGCAACAACAGGATATCCAAGAGGAGTTCCAGCGAAGGCCCAGCAGAACCCAGAGGCCTGGAAACAGACCAGTGAGTCTTTGCAATGAACACTTGCAAGTAAAGATATATGGACAAAAGGGTTTATTGTGTGACTCACTGGGTCACCCTACAGCTTCCGTGATGAGATGATTTTTCCTTTTTATTTTCCTCTTAAATTTTATTTTATTTTGGCGGGAGGCCATGGCAGAGGGCAGATATGAAGGAATGGGGAAAAGAATGGGATTGAGACACAGGATGTGAAAGACACAAAGAATAAATAAAAAGAAAGTTTAAAAAAACACGTTAACAATGAAACATTAGTCACAACCTTGAAAACTAGTGCAAAAGGCCAGCAGTAAATGAAGGGAGTACAAGGTCAAAGCTAAAGAAACAAAACCGAAGGGCTGGAGGCTTAGCTCAGTTTGTGGCGTGCTGGCCTAGCGTGTACAATGTCCTGGATTTGACCCCCAGCACCCCATGAACTAGGAGTGATGGGACAGGCCTGTAACCTCAGCCTAGGAAGTCTCAGTCTCTTCACAGTACAGGGAGGTGGGGGCAAGAGGGAAAATTCAAGTTGTCCTTGGCTATGGAGCAAATCTGAGGCCAGCCTCGAATAAAACCTGGTATCAAACAAAGAAAATACGATATAAAAAGAGACCGTGTGAAACAAGAATAGGAATACACATTGAAACCACATCACTTCAGACACCTACGTGTGGGTTTAACTGGGAAGGCTGAACACTTTGGGAAGAGAGAGTTGACTAGAACACACAGGAAGCATGGGAGAGAACTCTACATATACACACACATACATACACACACATACACACATACATACACACACATACACACATACATGCACACACACACATACACACACACACACACACATTTTCACCCCTATTCTGCTGCTGCCCTTTTTGATCCAGCCAATGCAGACGCTGGCCATGTTGAACAGAATTTCTGCCCTGGAGATTAAAAACCAATCTCTAAGCCTATCCCCTCCCTCTCCTCTGTGCCTCCCTTTGACAGGATATGGGAGCTCAACCGGCTGAGGAGGGACAAAGGAGTATTGTTAAGGAGAGCATGGCTATGTCAAGGCTTCTCAACTAAAAGCTTTCATGCTGCTGTCTAAGCCATTCTCCCCGCCAGGGGACACCGTGTGCTTGTCCCAGCTCTACCGTATCAGTTCAAAGGGAAATTTCAGCCAGACATAGCGATCACAGAAAGGTATCTTGGGACTTGGCAACATTAATAGGCTAAGAATTCCTATCACGACATCTTGTCCAAGCCCAGATCACCAGCCCTACTAGGTCCTGGGATGAGGTTGAATGGGAAAATATTTTTTGCAGATCGAAACCCAGAGATACTTGCCCTGGGAGCTGGTTGAGAGCAGGCTGGCCTGGAGCGCCAAGATATGTGGATTGCATCACAGAAAGTAGGGTAAAACCCAGCTCTGCTCTTGTTATCCTCCCTGTACTGGCCCTGGTAGATCTTAGCCACTTTAAGGAAAAGCCACATGATCCTGGGAAGCTGATGATCCCACAGAGTCTGTCTTCCTGGGAAACTAGTTCACCGGAGACAGCCCATTAGCTTCGATGCTAATTGATTTAAAAATATGCCTTTACTGTCCTCTCTTGCTTAAGACTGTGCTGTTTTAAGGACTAGGTTCTAAAAACTTCTGTTCAATATCTATTAATATACTATACATTTTTGTCAAAGATTTAGAACCCACAGGTAACAAAGATTTACCCCTATGCATTACGGAAGGGGAGAACAAGAACGAGAGCAACACAAGACGGCTGGTAACTTAACCCAGCTGCAAATTCTCACCTTCTGTGCAGAGAAGGGTCTGTGGTTATTAGTGTCCTACCATAGGGCTTATTCCTCAGCCAGGCTTTTTTTTTTTTTTTCTAAGACAGGGTTTCTCTGTGTAGCCCTAGCTGTCCTGGTACCCACTCTGTAGCTCAAGCTGTCCTCGAACTCACTGAGATCTGCCTGCCTCTGCCTCCCAGGGATTAAAGGTGTGTGTGCCACTACCACCTGGCTCAGGCTTTGTTCTTTAATACACTTTATTTGCCTAGTAAACTCTCTGTCTAGTTTGTGCTCTGACTTGACCAGCATTTGCACATCAATGCATCCCCTTTCCCTTAAAATACTACTCTTCCTCTTTCCAGCTCACATCTTAGGTCAAGGTCAGATATGTTTCTCACCAAGTACAGGTATGGGAAGTCATAGTAACATCTTTGGTAGGATATCCCCCCTTCTTTATAGGTCTGAGCAGTGATGTCAAATATATAGATCTATGACTTCCTTCTGGAAGATGAGGGGGAAGTCTGGGGTTAGGCAGGGTGAAACACGGGGTTTCCAGTGCTCAGCAGAAGAGCACCAGTGGGGAGTGTCTTTTGCAATGGATATGTGTTTAGAGGATAGCCTAAAAAGGAAACTGTCACCCTGTGGGGTACCCTCTTGTAACCCCAACTTTTGGGAAGAGAAGGCAAGAGGATCACCTTTGGTTTGAGGCCATCCTTGTATGCAGAGTGAGGTCCTGTCTCAAAAAACGAAAAATATAGTGTAGTGGTGCATGCTTGTAAGCCTAGCACTTGGGAGGTGGAGGCAGGGTGATGAGGAGTTCAAGGCCAGAACTGGGGAGGCAGCTCAGTGAGGAAGAAGAAAATAAACCATAGCTGGGTGGTGGTGGTGCATACCTTTAATCTCAGCACTCGCGAGGCAGAGGCAGGCGGATTTCTGTGAGTTCGAGGCCAGCCTGGTCTACAAGAG